>CAUYSK010032879.1:0-11158 GCA_963575035.1 Avahi laniger | reverse complement strand
TGGTAAGAGTTTTAAACAAAGCATTTCAAGTAAAATACTCTTTTTACCCATCAAAAGGTGTTTCTTGAAGATCAGCTAGGAGTCAAGCTTTGTGCAATATGATGGGGACAAGATGAATAATATATGCTCTCTGCTTTCAAGCAGATGCTAATTTAGTGGAAAGATAGCTGTGTTAATTATGATGCAATATGGCTGGTGCTCACGCCTGTAATCCCAGTGGTTTGGGAGACCGAGGCCAGGAGTTCCAGACCAGCTTGGGCAACATAGCCAGATGCTGTCTCTACAAATAATAACAACAATAATAATAATAGCCAGGTGTGGTGGTGGTCTCCTATAGTCTCAGCTACTCAGGCTGAGACTCCCTTGAGCCCAGCAGTGAGAGTTTGATCACAGTTAGCTTTGATCACATCACTGCACTCCAGCCTGGGCAACAGGAGACAGTCTCTTTAAAAAAAATGATGCAATGTAATTGCTCTAGTAATGGTATGTAATGGGAAGAAAATGTAATGGGAATAGAGATAAAAATCTCTTAAATTTCAGACATTCTTGATGAGTTTTCAAAGGTTCTGTTGGGGGACCTCTTGAGCCGAGACTTTGGATAAGCAGGAGCTTCACGGGTAGAGAAGGGGTGGTGGTGGTTGTGAGGACAGTAGGAATGTGCTTTGGGGTGGTACACGTGTGTTCACACATGTGCACGTCTGTGTGTAGTGTATAGAGAGGAAGAAGGAGAAACAGACATGGATGAGAAAAAAGCAAATCAGAGGAGGGCTTGGAAGCTTTCCTTTCATTTTGACTCAATACCCAGAGGGAAGAAAGTGACTCCATTTAATACCTAAAATACTCCATAAAGTTATCAGACTGCGCAACAAATGTGAGTAAATATAAAGGAATATAGATATACAACAAATATAAATATTTAGATTCACAGTGCTTTACAATGAAGTTTTCATTTATCTTAGTTTTTAACTTTTAATTTTTATTTGGCTTATTTTTACTCATTTTATTCTTTCACTATATTTAAGTTCAAATATAAAGTCTGTATTGAGATCATTTCTATCTTGATAAAAATGAGACCAAATTTTACTTTTGAAATTAAGATCATAGGCCAAAAAAGCATCAAACATGTTGCCAGCGTGCTGCAATCACTTTCCAATCACCCGATATGCTTTAATAATTTGATTTCCAGTTGAAATCGCATAGTTCATCAAATTATAATTAAGCTAATTAGAGAGCTACATAATAGTGTTTTTGTTGGTTGAAAATCTATCATCAAGGAGTAATGAGCTTTTAGACATTTATGCCTTTGGGTTGAACAATGTTTTATAGTAGCATTGAAATGCTTAATATTCTTATCATCGGTTTAATGGGCACTGGCTTCTGTCCTTTAATTGATTATCACTTTCTGCCGAATTGCTGCAAGGATATGTATTGAACAAATTATAAGAAGTGATTTTTATGTTCTGTTTCAGATTTCTTGTTATTAATTTCTAATGTAACTGCACTGTTGTAAGAGTCCATACTTTGTATGACCTAAGTTCTTTAAATTTCTTGACAATCATTTGTAGCCCAGAACATAGACTTTCAAAGCTTCAGTTTATCATCTGTAAAATAAGGGCTGATGATAATTTTCAAGATCCTCTTTTCTAGCTATCTTGAAAGTTATCACAGGCCGGGCGCGGTAGCTCACGCCTATAATCCTAGCACTCTGAGAGGCCGAGGCGGGCGGATTGTTTGAGCTCAGGAGTTCGAGACCAGCCTGAGCAACAGCAAGACCCCGTCTCTATTAAAAAAAATAGAAAGAAATTATCTGGACAACTAAAAATATATATAGAGAGAGAGAGAGAAAAAATGAGCCAGGCATGGTGGCGCATGCGTGTAGTCCCAGCTACTCGGGAGGCTGAGGCAGAAGGATTGCTTGAGCCCAGGAGTTTGAGATTGCTGTGAGCTAGGCTGGGCAACAAAGCGAGACTCTGTCTCAAAAAAAAAAAAAAAAAGAAAACTTTATTGATTGCTTCAGCTATGGTCAGTAATCTCAATTATTTGCTAACACTCATTCAGTATTTGGCAGGCAATAATAGAAAATTTGGGGTCATAAAATGGAAAATTGGGAATCAGAAATATAATAGTATATTTTTGAGAAAAAAAAAGCCCACAACTTTCCAGACTTTGTGAAATTTCAAAAGTTGTTACATACTTATCCTTTTTTACTTAGGATAATCAAGTATTTTTATGCCAGTGATAAGGCTGAATTGCATTTGTGATAGAAAATCTATAGACCTGAAGCAGTTGTGGGTTCATTTATTCCTTTAAGCTTCCAGGTGATCCTACTGAGTAGGTATGTTTGAGAGCCATTACTCTAGTCTAGCTGCGTGGTTTGCAAAGAGTGGTCCTAAGACCAGCAGCACCTGTACCATTTGAGCTCTGATAAGAAATTCAAATTCCAAGGCTCCCCTCCAGACCTACTGAATCAGAAACTTTGGGGGTGGAGCCCAACAATCTGGGTTTTAACCACCACCCAGGTGATTCGGATCCTTGCTCAAATTTAAGAACCTCTGTAGCTGTAATCCACAGTGTACTGCTTTATCAGTTGGATGCCTTGGGACTAATCATTCAGCTTCATTTTTTTCTCATCTATAAAATGGAAATACTATATACCTGCCTAACCCACTCAACAGTATTCTTCTGTGTGTGTGTGCGTGTGTGTGTGCATGTGTGAGAAGGTATTTATTTATTTATTTATTTATTTAAGAAGTAAAAATTGTGTATGTTTATGGTGTACAACATGATTTGTCATATGTATATATTGTGGAATGGCTAAATCAAGCTAATAGCATATTCATTACTTCACATACCATTTTTTTGTGGTTAAGAATACTTAAAATTGGTCCTTTTAGTAATTTTCAAATATATAATATATTGTTATTACCGGAAGTCACCATGATCTCTTGAACTTTTTCCTCCTGTCAAATCAAAATTTTGCACCCTTTGGCTAACATCTCCACCAAGCCTCCCACACCCCAACAGTATTCTTACAAAGATTAACATGTAGTATCAGATGTGATTGTATTTTGAAAAGGCTAAAGTGGACATTACTTGTAAAGTAATGTTAATAGTAGTAATATTTCCATTTATTGAACACTAACTATGTTCCCTATCTGTTTACACATCATTTCACTCAGTCATTACCACGGACACATGTTGTGCATAATACTATCCTTATTTTTCAGATGAGAAAATTGAGGCTTTGAGGATTTAAGACACTTGCTCAAGGTGACACAGCAGAGCCGAGTGAGAACTGAGATCTGTCCTACGATTGCCACTGAACTGAACTAGGTTTGTTTGCCCACACTCAATGGAAAGCCAAACACTAAAGCACCAGATTTTTGCAGCAAGAAAGGTTTATTGCCAGACAGGCAAGGAGGCAAGAGTCAGGCTCAAATCTGTCTCTGGGAACTGAAGGTTGGATCAGGTTTATAAACATGAGCACGATCTGATTGAATCTTGCAATGAAGTGACACGAGGAGGCATGATCTGACTGGATCCTGCTATGGGGTGACATCAAGGTTCAATCTGGTTGGATCCTAGATCCTGCCGTGAAGTACCTGCTTTTTAATTCAGTCCTGGCTTCTTGGTGCGAGCACTTAGGTTCTGCTTATGGTTGCATGCTTGGTCCATGCGGGCATGCTCAGGCTACCTCACTTTCTACCTGGGGGATCCTAGCAATTGAAAAACAACTTACAACTTTGTTACACAAAGTTGAACCAGGTCAGGCTTGATGGCTCAAACCTGTAATCCCACTACTTTGGGAGGCGAGGCCAAGGTGGGAGGATCACTTGAAGTCAGGAGTTTGAGAACAGCCTGAGCAAGAACGAGACCTGGTCTCTACAAGAAATTTAATAAATTAGCTGAGTGTGGTGGTGCATGCCTGTAGTCCCAGCTACTTGGGAAGCTGAGGCAGGAGGATCGCTTGAGCCCAGGAGTTTGAGGTTGCAGTGAGCTATGATAAGGCCACTACACTCCAGCCTGGGTAACAGAGTCAGAGCCTGTCTCAAAAAAAAAAAAAAAGTTGAATGAGATTGTTATGATGAGGTTACACTATTAAGCTATACCCTTTCACCATTTTGCCCTTACTCAGGAAGCTTAAGAGATAATATTCACTTTAATTTAAAATATGGCAACTAGCAATGCAATGTATATGTAACCTAAACATTTGTACCCTCGTAATATGCTGAAATAAAAAAATAAATTTAAAAAAACCTAAAATATGTGAACTAGGAATAAATACAAAATTACAGCTAGTTAGGAAGAATAAGTTCTAGTGTTCAATAGCACTGTAGGATGAATAGAGTCAGCAATAATTTACTGTATATGTTAAAAACGCTAGAAGAATTTTGAATGTTCCCAACACAAAAAAAATAAACGTTTGAGGTGATGGATATCCTAATTACCTTGATTAGATCATTACATATTGTATGCATGTATCAAAATATTACTCTGTAACACCTAAATTGTACAATTATCACATGTCAACCAAAAATAAACAAAAAACAAAGAAAAGCTAATGACAACCTAATTTGTCTATCAGGAAGGCCATATAGATGTAAACTGTTTAATTTACGTACCAGAATATTACATCGCAGTTAAAATGAATACATTTACCCAAATTTATCAATCAATAAGAAATCTCAAAAAAGCATTAAATTAAAAAATCAAGTTCATAAGCAAAAAAAAAAAAAACGTGGGAGAGCTAGGTTCTTCATGTGCTACCATCCTGATCTGTTTATTTACTGTGCCTAGGATTTTGACACCTGCTCCCTATGTATTTCTGAAAGCAACTATTTCTCTGTTTATAGGCCACTTTTAGCAGATGTTCCCAAATTCTATTCAAGAGACTTCCCCCAACTCCACCATGCATACCCTTGATTCTCTTTTCTAAAATCTACATGTAATTTAAACTTTAATGTGGTGAAATTTGTCAGGATGGCTATTTGAATCTGATAATCTGATCATCATGTCTTCAACAGCTTTCAGCTCTGACCTACAAGTCATGTCTCGATTCTTTCATAGTTTTTGAGTCCAAAAAAGCTCCTGACCTTGCTAACTGTAGCCCAGCACCAGATTTCTGACAGTATTAAAACTCAAGGCCTAATCTTAAGACTATGTAATGAAACCGATAACTATAAATCCCAATTTGGGCTCAGCACAACAGGACTTGGCATTTCTGACCATTACTTCCAAAGCAAATTGTATCTGTGCATGAAACGTGAAGAAGTCAGCTACTCAGATGTTAAATTGCTTGTTACACAATGTCATTTTGCAAGCACAGCCTGCCACTTTACTCTTATAAGCAGGAGGTGGACTGTTTGAATCAGATGCTGACCAAGTAAACTTAAATGTAATGTTACATCCCAAGTCTTTTTGTTTTTTAAGGAAAAGCAACATACCAGCTCCCCTGTCTCTTTCCTGCAGTTGCTCCTTTCCATTTTCTTCCTCAGCACTCTGAAACTGTCAAACATTTTGTATACCAGAGCTTGCAGTTCTCTACTGGGATCAGGAAAGGCTTAAAGGATTTTTTATGTAAGGAAGGATAGGTTTTGTATTTCCTCAAGCAAGTTGGAACAGGTGAAGGTCCAGACAAAAATCTATCAAACTTAAAACTTGAAACAAGCTTCCCCAAAGTGATAAAAAAAGCAAAACAATCAAACAGAAATTAAAATGATGATAATAACAACATATGAGGTTCTATTTTTTCATAAACTGTGTTCTCTAACCTGTGAGTGCATGATGATGTATGTAGCCTAAAAACCGCGTTCTGAGAGACGGCAAAGCAGTGTTTAAGTTACAACCAAAAAGGGACTTTAGCCACAAAGTTGAAAACTGAAAGAAAAGGCAATGCAAGCAAACTATCTGCTTGGCGTCCTAAATTTATCTTTTGCTTTTTTACCCCTTCTCCCTTGGAAAAAAAAAAAAGCAAACTAAATGTATTTAAATATGTTAACAAAATTCATAGGCTAAAATCAGCAGTTTCTGAAATTTATTAACTTCTGGGCAAAACTGTAATTGCTTGAAAGTGTTTAGATTTCTGTAAGTCTCATGAAATCTTTTAATTGAAACCTTGGAGGTGAGCAGCTAACAGCTGCTAACAGCTTCTTCTTCTGTATCTCCATCTCAGTTCCCCTCAGCAAGGGGGCTATGTACAACCTTGTTTCATATTTCCGCTCACATTTGATAGTCACTGTAGATCGCTGAGCTTTAAAAACCCTGGAGTTACAGCTACAAATAAACGACAGAGCATGTGCTCTTATGGCAAAAGCCAACCTATAAATCAATTGTTTCTTCTTTTATCCTCTTTGGGGACAAAATTAAGGTTGGAATACAACTCTGAAAGTGTCATTTTTAATTAAAATACTGATTGAGATAATTTTAGAATCACACGGTTGTAAGAAATAATACAGAAAGATTCTGTGCACACTTTGCCCAGTTTCCCCTAGTGGTAACATTTTGGAAAAACACAATACACCCTCCACCTAGGATATTGACATTGACACAATCTACCAATTTCATTCAGGTTTCCCCAGTTTTACTTGTCTGTGTGGGTGCATGCATATTTTGTTCTGAATGATTTTATCACCCGTGTAGGTTTGTACATGAACCACCACAGTCTGAACAGTTCCGACATCACAAGGCTCCCTCCTGCTGCTTTTTATAACACAACCTCCTCCCTCCATCTACCTTCCTGCTTACTTCAGCCCTGGTAACACGAATTTATTGTCCATTTCTAAAATTTTGTCGTTTAAAAAATGTTACATAAATGGAATCACACTGAGATAGGGATTTGGCAGGACTGTTTCCCAAGAAAAAAGTTACATAGTTCCCAGAACAAACAGGATATGGAAGAACCGGAAGAACGGCTGAAACCAACTGAGACCAGGATGGAGAGAAAATGACCACTGCCTAACCTTGCAGCTCATTAGATGCTAATTATAATTTACTAGCATGCTAAAGACACTTCCACAGGCACCATGACAATAACCACGGCAACACGCAGAAGTTACCTAATATGGTATGAAAAGAGGAGAACCACCCCCAATTCCTGGAAATCTCCACCTATTCCCCAGAAAAGCCATGAACAATCCACCCCTTATTTAGTATATAATTAATAGATAGACATAAATAGAATTTGCCAGTAATGTACAGGGGCTACTCTCTATTGTTCTGAGATAGCCACTACTTAGTCTATCAGGTAGCCTGCTTGCTGTTTTTTTAATAAATGTTACTTTCATTTCCAACTTAAGGCTCATACTTGAATTCCTTCCTGCAGGAAGCCAAGAACCCTTTTGGCCTTCAGACAGGACCCCGGTTTTGGGGTCCACTTTCTGATGTCAATACAGACATCAGAAATTGACTTTTTAAAAATTCAGCATTATTCTCTGGATATTCATCCAAGTAATTAGTGTGTATCAATAGCTGGTTACTTTACATTGTTGTGTAGTATTCCATGGTACTATATACCATTGGTTTTTAATCCATTAACTTGTGGAAGAACATCTGGGCTGATTCTAGTTTTAGGGTCTAACAGATAAGACTGCTATGAGCATTCGTGAGAATGTAATTTTCATTTTTGTGGGATAAATGCCCAAGAATACAGTTCCTGGGTCATATGGTAGTTATAAATTTAGATTCACATGAAACTACTTAACTATTTTCCAAAGCAGCAGTACCATTCTACATTCCCACTAGCGTATATAATGATCCAGTTGCCTCTCCAGGGTCCCGATATCCTCCTCTGCATGCACCCTCACCTGCATTTAGTGTTGTCACTATTTTTAAATTTTAACCATTCTGAGAGATGATACCTTATGGTGGTTTTAATTTGCATTTTCCTGATGGCTAATGATGTTGAAGAGCTTTACATTTGCTTATTAGCCGACTGTATATCTTCATCAACTACTTGACTATTCAATGTCTTTTGCTCATTTCCTAATTGGTTAAAAAAGGAAAAAGCTAAGACAGGATTGCTTGAGCCGAGAATTCTGAGGCTACAAGGAACTAGGATTGTGTTACCGCACTCTGGACGAGGCAATGGAGTGAGACTCTGTCTTGAAAAAAAATGTAGCATTTCTCAGAGGGTTTAATAAGCAAGCACTTTATATTTTTGCATTGTGGCAGCATCATGTGGGGCAGCTGCACACCAGTACATCTTTGTGTTGGATGCAGTGAACTGAATTGTACTCCCCACCCCATCCCCCCAAAATCGTATTTTGAAGCCCTAAATCTCAATGTGACTATATCTGGAGACAGGACTTTTAGGAGATAATTAAGGTTAAATGTGATCATGAGGGTGGCATTCTAATCCGATAAGACTGGACTTCAACCTCCAGAACTGTGAGAGCATAAATTTCTGTTGTTTAAAGCGCCTGGTTTATGGGTATTTATTAAGGCAGCCCAAGCTGCCTACT
The DNA here is from genome assembly GCA_963575035.1 of Avahi laniger. NCBI lineage: Eukaryota > Metazoa > Chordata > Mammalia > Primates > Indriidae > Avahi > Avahi laniger. The sequence goes on along the minus strand of CAUYSK010032879.1, from coordinate 2,699 downwards.
ACATTGGATACGTGCCAGTCACACTCCAAGGGACAAAGGCCTTCAGTATACTCGACCAGCCCACACTATTGAGGGAGTTAAGAATATGCCACTCCAAAATATGCTTCTCTGGCATATTCAGTATTTTAAGTTAAAAGCACTTAAAAAAAAAAAAAAGCAGATGCAAGAAGATTACTCTGACCTTCATGCTATTTCTTAAAAGCAGGAGATGACACTCTCATGTGAAAGATGCCTGCCTTCCACTAGAAGGAAGGCAATATTCTTCCCAAGGATGGGGAATTGAAACTGAGGGAAATCTGTACAAACCTTGTTAAACTAACCCGTATGTTCCTAGTCACTTCTCTCCCTAATTAACTACCATAACACAATCCCCTCTGCCTTATCACATTTCACAACTTACTGTTCTGTGTCCAATTCAGTATATAAGTGATTTACTCCAACTGCTACTTTGGGTCTTCATTTCCTTATAAGGGCTCCTGTGCCACGTAAAACTTGTGTTACATACATGTGTGTGCTTTCATCCTGTTAATCTATTTTATGTCAATTTAATCTTCAGGCCCAGGTGGGATCCTCAGAGGATGGAGGTGGAGTTTGCTTCCTTATGCTACCATGAAACAGCATTGGTGGTCATCCTGTTCTAAGAACCAAGGGAGCAGAAAGAAGTATGATTCACTTTGTCCTCAAGATCTCATTAGGAGCAGAAGAGATTTCCAGGCTTCCTGCAATGTTCCCATGACAAGCAAGTGGGACACTCCCTGGCTAGGGAATGCCTCCCACTTTGAATCCTGGAAGAGAGCCACACAGACTGTAAAGTCCAGGGACACCTAAAGTAGTGGTTCTCAAATTTTTTATGCTTAAAAATCACCTAAGGTGCTTGTTTAAAATATAGATATCTACCCTACCCTTTAAGATTTGGAGTCAGTAGGTCTGGCATTAGAGTGACCAATTGTTCCAATTTGCCCAGGACTGTCCTGGTTTTAACACTAAAATTGTGCTATTTGGGAAACCCCTCAGTTTTGGGTCTTGTTACCTGCTGTGTAGTCCTGGAATCTGCACATTTAATAAGCACTCTAGTGCATTGGGATGCAAATGCTCCTCACACTGTACTTTGAGAAACACTGATTTGGAGACTTGAGGTTAACATAATTCTTACCAGGTGGAAAGGGAAAGGTGTCATCAGAGTGGAGCTATGAAAAGAACTTGGTGCATTTTAAGTGCAGTCACTTTGGAGCCTAAATCATGGATTGGAAAATCTCAAATTAAATATTTAAGTACAGAGAGTCTGCCAGGCTTTTGCATCTAATGTGCCCTTCGTGTAGTGCTCAATCCCTCACATTCCTGATGACTTCTCCTCTGACTACTTGTCTTGCTCTTCATTCTTATTTTTGTCATCATTCTTACTGATTTCAACATCCAAGGGCCCCGTTTCTTGACATCTTTAGAGTCCACTCAGGAAACAGAACCATACCAGTCATTTGTTATGAAGAATTGTTCATGGGGTATTAAAAAAACAAGGTAATGGAAAGAGTAAAAAGAGAACACTACAGGGTCACAGAGATGTTAACTGCAGAAAGCAGCCAGCGTCCCTGGAGCTGGAGTAGGAGGAAGGAAAGAGGCTGGGATGGTCCATAGCCATTAAGAGGTGGGGACCGCAGAGCTGCAACACAGACCTCTGAAGAGTTGTGCTGCTCAGCTGGTGCTGGTGAGGGAGATGGGCTCAATAAAGCAGGTTCTGTAAGTGTTGAAAAAACTCAAACTGGATTCTGCTGCTGCTATGGAAAGGAATTGCTGATGTCTGGGTGAAGAAACATTGCTGAGGACATTTTTTTTTTTTTTGAGATGGGGTTTCACTCTATCACCCAGCGTGGAGTACAGTGGCACAATCACAGCTCACTCCTGGACTCAAGCAATCCTCCTACTTCAGGCTCCTAAGTAACTGGAACTAGAAAGGCACACCATCATACCAGGCTAACTTTTAAATTTTTTGGAGAGACAGGGTCTTGTTATATTGCCCAAGCTGGTCTCGAACTCTTGGTCTCAAGTGATCCTCTTGCCTCGGCCTCCCAAAGTGGTGAGATTACAGGCATGAGCCACCGCATCTGGCCTTTCTTGTTTCTTCTATATTGATAGAAACAGGAAAGAGAAAGGAAGGAGCAAGCTCCTTCTTCCTCTGGCCGCCCTCTCACTCTAGACTCCCCCACTGCAGAACATAACAGGGAGCCGTTTGGCAGAGCAAAAATAATTAGCAAAGCCCCAGCTTTAGCATCACAAGGTGAAGTACAGAAGGTGAGTCTGGAGTGGAAAACAATAGCTGAATAACTGGTACATCATCTCTGAAATTTTCTTCCACTTCACCTTAGTCATTCTTTTTTTTTTTTTTTATTCACAATTTTTTTTATTATTATTATTCCAAGGTATTGTGAGGGTACAAACATTCTAGTTACACTTTATGTCTTTGCCTCACCCAAATGCAGGTTAAAGGCGTGCTCTTCCCTCCCTTTAGTGCTCCCCGTGTCCTTTAGTTGTAGATTTGCCCCCCCATCCCCCTAATCCCTGGAGAATATTTCTGCCATGTGATCACCCTAGTGCTGATTAGTTAGTACCAGTTTGATGGCGAGTACAAGTGGATCCCGTTCTTCTGCTCTTGTGGTGCCTCACTTTGGATAATGGGCCTAAGTTTAGTCCAGGAAAGTATAAGA
>CAUYSK010032875.1:0-41409 GCA_963575035.1 Avahi laniger | reverse complement strand
TAAAGCTGAATAGTACTCCATGGTATACATATACCACATTTTATTAATCCACTCATGTATTGATGGACACTTGGGTTGTTTCCACATCTTTGCAATTGTGAATTGTGCTGCTATAAACATTCGGGTGCAGCTGTCTTTCTTATAGAGTATCATTTGTTCTTTTGGGTAGATTTTCAGTAATGGGATTGCTGGATCGAATGGTACTTCTACGTATATCTCTTTAAGGTATCTCACTCTTTTTCAGGCTGGTCTTGAACTGCTGACCTTGAGCAATCCTCCCACCTCAGACTCCCATTGTCTATGGATTGACTACCTGCATGCTATACTAATAAATGCCAGCTCAACTCAGTTTACCTGCTTATAGCTGTCTGGAAGCATGACTGTCCCTTTGGCTCTCTGAGGACAAGGACCCATTCTTATTTGGAACAATATTCTGTGTCTTTGGGCCTTCATCCCCTGAACCACAAGAGGATCCCTCTGAAGTGGTTGAGCTTCCCATGAAGGGACAGAGGTAGAAGCCTCCTGGGGAGGCGGGCAGTTTGGGAAGCACACCCCACTATTCCTCCACGTACCCCTGTGCTTCAGCACACCTCCTGAGCCTGCCTTCTCATTCTGATTTTAATCACACACAGGAGTGCGTAATGCAGTTCACATCACTGGACTCAGAAATACTCAAGTAGATTATTAGTTCCATGTCTTGAAATTACTATGTTCACTGAAGTCAGCTGAGATTATGAGCTTTGCTTGCAGAAAAAGTGATAAGCCCTAAACAATGAATGACATTCCTAGAGGATGTTCTCAATGCAAAGAGTAAATGCGCTGATTATCTAGGTCTTGACATGGTAACAAAAAGCTTGGCTATTCTTCTTGGTGGTGGCAACTGGGAGGAAGCAACACAAATTCGAAGATAAGGGCCATGCTTTTGTGCTGGGTTCTAACTATCTGCCCCTTGCAAGTGTTGCTTCCTTAACTTGGACTTCTCTTTCTACACATCTGCTCTGTACTAGGGAGAAATACAGTTTTGTGGCTGACAATTTGTGCTCTGAAATCATACAAAGTTGAGCTTAAATACCAGCTCCCCCCCCCCCGTTGTATGTTACTTAACTTTTTGAAGATTCAGTTTTCTTACTTAAATATAAGTAGTTCCTAAATTTATTGCCCAACATATAGAAAAGATTCAACAAATATTAAAAAGTTAGGAGCTTAGGTCTTTAAATCCCAACTCAACCCTATTCCTCACTGTTTTCTTTACACAAGTACCATCTCTTAGAGCCTGCACCAGAGCACATAAAGACACAATATGAACATCAGGCACTCAAACATCCTATTTTCCCCATTTTTATGGTTAGAAAAGATGAGTTGAATTTTTCTGAAAGTTAACAATTAGAAATTTTCGCATAAACATCCTAATTTCTAGCTTCCTTTGAAAATTCAGAAACTCTGGTAATACTGGCCACCGTTTCCCCTCAGCAAAAAGTAATGCTAGCTCAGTAGGTGCTACCCTCCTGAGACAAATGTGCTCCTCATTTTGACACAGAACCCATCAGTCTCTATTGTCTCCTGGAAAACAAGGCCCATTTTCTGTTGTTATTTTGCATTGGATTCTTGATGCTTTTTTTTCTTAACAGAAGACTTCTATTATATTTATTTATGCAGAGCAACTCATTTTTTATTATTAGCTCCCATGTTTTTAAAAAGTCTACTTGGAGTTTGACTGGAATTGTATGACTATATAGGTCAGTTTGGGAATAATTGAAATCTTAATGGTATCTTTTAATCCACATATATGGTGTATTTCTCTACTTTTTGAGTTATCTTTAAATTTTCTCACCAATATTTTATACTTTTCATTGTAGAGGTTTTACATATATTTTGTTAAGTATTTGATATTTTTGATGCTATCATAAGGATTTTATTTTTAACTTCATTTTTCAATTGTTCGTTTATGTATATTGACCTCTTTATCCTGTTACATTATCAAATTCACTTACTAATTTTAGTAATTTGAGGATATTATTTAATATTTCCTATATGAAAAAGAAATGCTCTTTCTTTCTAATATTTACAACTTTTCTCGCCTCATTACATTGGCTGGAACATCCAATATATTACTGAATAAAATGGTAGAAGTGGCCTTTTCCAGTTCTTAGAAGAAAGCATTCAATATATCCATAGATCCTCTTTATTAAATAGAGGACAGTCTTTTTATTCTTAATTTGCTAAGAACTTCTATTATGAGTAGATTTTATAACATGTTTTTTCTACTTACATTGAGACAATTATATGATTTTTTTCTCCTTTTCTATTAATGTAGAAAGATTAATGTTGAGTAATGAATAATGTTCAATAACTTTCGGTTGTTGAAATTTTTATTATCAGAAAAACCCCACTTTATCGATCATGGCATTTTATCTTCTTGTGTATTATTGGATTCAATTTTCTAAGATTTTTAAGATTTTATATTATTTTTATGAGGGATATTGATTTCTTTTATTTTACTGTCTTTGACAATTTTTAGTGTAATAAAAAATATGGGAACGTATTCCTTTTTTCCTTTATCTGAAGAGTTAAGATTTGTATTATTTCTTCTTTATATGTTTGGTGAAATTTGCTAATGAAATCATGTTATATTAAATATTAACATGGAAAGCTATGTCAATAGGAAAGTTTGACACTTTTATAAGTATCTTATTGCTATTAATTTTTAATTTAATTATGTATGGTTAAAGAATATAGTCTGTAAGATTTGAATGTCTTCAAGTATGTCGAGACTTAGAAAAAATGTGAGATCTATAATTGTTGGGTTTAGTATTCCGTATAAGTAAATCAGGTCCACTGGGCTGATTGTGTTATTTGACAACTAGTTCATCTAACAATTCATCTAACACTTACTGAGAATAGGATATTAAAATCTCCAACTATGATTAAGAATTTTTCTGTTTCTTCGTTAGTTCTATTTTTGCCCTATAAATTTCAAGTCCTATTTTTAGTTACATACTAATTTAGAATTATTATGTCTTTTCATTGAATTGACCTCTTTCTAATTATGAAATGTCATCTTTTTGTGTCATATTCTTTTCCTTTCTTATGCTATTAGCATGGCATATTCTTTTCTAAACTTTTTCTTTCAAACCATGTCTATTTTTAGTTTTCAAATGTTTCCCTTTTACATGTTCGGGCCTCGCTGTTTTAGCCAATCTGACAAGATTTAACTTTAGCTGGAGTATTTAGTTTACTACATTTAAAGTAATATTGATACGGTTGGATTTAAGTCTAACAATTTGCTAAAGTTTTTCTATTTAGCTCATACTTTTTTCACTATTCTCTCCCTCTTTTACTGCTATCTTTGGGTTAATTAAACATTGTTTGTATTCCATTTTATACCCCATATTGGCTTTTTAGTTATATCTTTTTTATTACTTTATAGTGGTTTCAATGTTAACTTATCACAGTCTACATAGAATTTATATTGTACCAGTTTATATTTTACCCTTTTAAACTCATCTTCTTACTTGACAAATGTAAGAACCTTACAATAATTTAATTCTACTTATATCACTCTCAGCCTTTGTGCTATTGTTGTTATATATTTTACTTCTACTTGAAGTATAAATCCTAACTTATAGTGATATTACTACTGCGCTAAGCAGTCATTGTCTTTTAAGATACATTTTCATGCTTCTTCACATATCTGGAATTTTTTATCATATACTGGTGCTACTATTTGGATGTTGTCTCCTCCAAACCTCATGTTGAAATTTGATACCCAATGTTGGATATGGGGCCTAGTGGGAAGGATTTGGTTCATGGGGGCAGATCCCTCATGAATAGATTAATGTCCTCCCTCCAGGTGAGTGAGTTTTCTCTCTATTATATAATTCCCATGAAGCTGATGATTTAAAAGAGCCTGGCACCACCCCTCCTCTTGCTTCCTCTCTCGCCATGTGATCTCTGCACATGCCAGCTCCCCTTCACCTTCCACCATAAGCATATGATTTCTAACATATTCAAACACATGAGAATTTCAACAAATATTTGTACTAAATCATTACCCACAGCCAGTGGCCCTCATCAGATACAGATGCCCAATCCTAATCTTTCCAGCCATCAAAATCATGAGCCAAATAAAACTTTTTTCTTTATAAATTACCCAGCCTCAGGTATTCCTTTATAGCAACACTAAATGTACTAAGACAACTGAACAATGGATAATATGTTATAAGGAAGTTGGATTATGTTGTCTTTCTTTAGACAGTATTATGTTTTGTTTTGTTCTGGGACTCAGGGAGTTAATATTTTGGCAACTTTCCATGATCCTATTGAGGTTTGATTTTAGGCTTCGTTACAGTTGCCTTTATTCTGGAGTGTTGTTTTTATTGCAAAGGTGTGCCCTTTCTGGTCTCTTAGATAAAAGACTATGTTTACAGGATCTCATCATTCTGGCAGGGGTAGAGTGCCTATTCCTGCCAATACTGTGTATCTTTATTGCGCTTTTCACTTCATGGCACCTGTTCTCGGATAGGAATCATATCCATGTGTAGCCCAGACCTCAGCTGAGGTCCTATAGGAACATCACACAGATTTCTGGGACTCCCCCATATGCAGAATTCTCTCTTTTGCTATACCTTTTCTGACAAGTTCTATCGGCTTCAAAAGTCCCCAGCTCCAATCTCTGCCTTCTCACTCAGAAATATCACTCATTATGCTTTTGCTTGGGCTCCCCCTCTGTGTCAATCAGGAGACTGGCCGCAGTCAGAAAGCCAAGGTGAACATGAACCATACCTTGTGTGTTTCCTTGAACACAGAGATTGCAATCCTTCCTATTGTCAATTCTGAAAACTACTTCCTAATATATTTTGTCCAGTGTTATAGTTTACATCAGGAAGTCAACTCCAGATCCAGTTATACTGTAGTTGGAAACCCCATACGTTTTTTTCTTTTTTGATGGGAATCATGCAATATAAATTTTGGAGGAATTTCTGTATTTATAGGGTACAAACTTTTAGCAATATTAGAAGAAGTGAGTACACTTATACATGAAGTCACATGATTTATGTATCATACTAACTATAGTAATTTTAAAAACCTGGAGGAAAGACTGAACTGTCTTTTTATTCTCCCAATAGAAAATATATTAAAAACCCATTGTCAAATGAACAATCAAAAGCATTGGACTAAATATAGAAAAAAAACAAAAGGTTTTGTAGAGCTGTTTTAGACAGTTTGGTTTTTATTCTGGAATTTGTATATTTTGTGCTATTTTTTAACTTTAAAAAGTTGTAGTCTTTTTATTAATGAGGGCCTATAAGATTAATAAGTTTCATGTCCCATAAAACCTAAATTTGAGAAGTCTGAAATATCCCATAACATTTAAGTAAATAACCAGAGATCAAGATAATAGAATTTTAAAAGTTTAACTTGCTCAACACAGCATGTGATGACTTTGTAGGTTGGAGTGGGAGGAACGGTTAGGTAATTAGAAAAGAGAAAACCAATCTATTGCTTATTACGCTTCTTTCAGTTTGGAGAAGGTAAGTGCTAGAAAAAAAATCTTCAAAAGTTTAACCTGAATCACTGGATGTATCATGAGATAACAATGTGGGGGGGGGAAATCTATCAAAAGACAAGAAAAAAGCACATGTCCAAAGTTCAATTCCAAGAGAAGTCGGATATACAAATGCGTGTGAACACACATATTACATTTATATTTCCACCTCCCTTTTTTTTAAACAAAATAAGTAAATAAGTACATTTGGAGAATTAAAACAAACATACACATTCCCAGCAGCAAAGATGATTCTCTCCCATCTTTCTCAAATCCTACAAACTGATGGTTTGAAGAAAGGTGGGGGAGGTGTCGAGAAACAATACTTCCATTATCTGTTAGGCTCAATTAAGACAACAGCTGTGCTCCAAAATAAACAAGAGAAGAGGCTATTTTGCATCAGAATGCATTAGGGGAATGGCACCAGGGAAGCACAGATGGCTCTAATCAGGGACATGGGAAAATTACAATTCTCTTCACTTTTTCGGTGTCTGTGTGACTTTCAGGTCTCAAGAAGCATATCCCTAGTCCCCACAGCCAATTAGGAATAGAAGTTTGTATCACTGGCTGTGATGATCATAGCTTTTTAGAGCTAATCTTGTAGGGATGGGTGCCTGTTTCTTTCTTGGCAATTTATAGCATGCATGCTTGTTATGTATTGGAGAGAGGGGGAGAAATTGGAGCCAGTTTCTAAAAAGATTGTTGGCAACATAGGTGTCTATGAATAAAGCACTTCTAGGCATTTAAAATGGAAATGAAAATGACACTATATATGTTAGGCTTGAAGCTAACTGGCAAATTGATATCCAGAATCTCTGATCCCATTCCTTGTTCAACTAATAACTCATTGTGTAAATTCTGTCCTCAGGTTCCATATTATTAAAATGCCTCTAATTAAAATTGCCCACTCCTTAGTATCTCTTATTCCTTCATCAACTTTCTGATGAGAGGATAAGATTCTCCAAGTTCCCCAAAATGGAGCTAAGTACAGTCCAAGGAAGAAAAATGAATACAGATAGATACAGAATTACCAATAACAAAAAGTGTGCCTGTCTGGGTGCTAACACTTGACTTTAAATGCTCCTGCCTGGTTAAGTTGGTAAGACCTCTGGAGGCTCTGGTTATTGTGTATGGCTGTATGGAGTTGCTGAGCACTTAACAAATTTTAGTCATGTAGAAATCTCACTGCCTTCAAGGTGAAGCGCAACCTTGCATTTTTATAATATAGTCTACCATGCACATGGACATTATTTGCCCTTAAAGTCCTCATTCAAATTAAAGATATGCTTTCTTTGTTAGAGTGGCTTTTTTGTGTGTGTGTGAAGTCCCTCAGCCATGCAATTGGATATTCAATGGATAAATGCTCAGGGGAAATGTAATTATGATTATTTTCAATATTAAAATATTGACTGCAACAGGTAAGATCACTAATATCCCAGTCAGAAACAACTTTCCTCCTAAGTGCAGTCTAAAGAGAAATAGGACTTACTGGTTTAAAAAAACTCAATTCAAATTGACCAAAAGCAGATTTAGACAAGTTTTAAGAAATTATTTTTTTTAAATTTACTATGTATTATTGTTTTTAGCATTTAAGTTTAAAGTAGTTTGCCAAGAATTTTTATAAGAAAATTCAATTTTTTGAATTATGATAAACTTTCCACTGTCTTCAGTTCATCTGTTATTCCATATCTAATAAAAATCCCCTCAAATCCCAGTCTTACCCCTGAACATCCCCAGAATGCCTCGTTTTCCTGAACACACTCCCTCCTTGAGGACTCTATTTCTCGTACATTGTGCATGGTTGTCACTTTGGGGATCATGGGTGGTGATGTCCTCCTTACTGTCTTCTACTACTTCCCACCTTCTAATGAAAATTTCTGCTGTTTTGGTTTCTAGGCCATATAGCAACACTACCCTCTCCCTTCCTCACTGTTACCCTGTATGACAGGCTTGATTATGCCCTCCATTAGCTATAGACTTTGGCACGTGGGCCACAGCCCTTTTATTTAGAATTGAGCACTTTATCATCCACACAAATTCCGTGTCCAGCATCCTGACCATTTATTCCCTTGGCCCCTTTATCCTCCAGTGACCTACACTGGCCACTCCATCTTCAGCGCACACTCCCTGCTGGACCCTAACTATACTACTTTCAAAATAATTTCTCTCTCCCACTGCACCATTATCATTCTTAGCCTATTTACTTCTAAACATGATTAAATCTCTCCCATATAAAGAACAAGCAAACAGAAACCCCTGTTGACATGCCATTTCCCTCCTGAGTCCTCTGACATCCTCTCTCCATTCCCCTTCACAGTCAGACTTCGCAAGGAGCTACCTGTACTCACTATCCACATTCCACTCTCATGTGGTTCACAAAATGCCTCCATGTCATTGGATCCAGTCTATCTTTCTCAATTCTCATCTTATTTCTCCCTTCTTATAATACTCATCCCTTTGTTTCTAAGACATCTTATTGTTCTGCTTCTCCTCCTCTACACTGGCCCTCCTTCTCTGATCTCTTATCCTTCTTCCCCAGGTGTTGAATTCTGAAGATCCTCAGTCCTATCCAAGATCTTCTTCTTTACTCAATATCCGACCCCCCTCCCCTAGAATATATTCATGCCTTCAGCTGTAATTAGCAGCAATGCAAGTTACTACCAATCTTTATCTCCAGGTCAGACTGTCTTCTGCAGTCTAGACCAATATATTCACCTGCTCACTTGACGTCTCCTCTTGATGTCTCAACAATACTTCATTCTTAAAATGTCCAAAACGAAATTAATGGCCTTCCTGCACCCAACTCCGCCAACCTTTCACCCAACCTAATTAAATAAATAGTGGGAAATGATCCTCTTCCCAGATTTGGTCAGCCTCCTAAGTTGATTTTTACAAACCTCCTTCTTCCTTTTCCTGCATCCATTTTCAAGTCCTGCCTAGATTACCGGCTAATTATCTTTCAAATACATTTACTCATGTCCATGGCTATCACCTTCACCCTAATAAAATCTTCCAGGACCTCTTACCTTGATAACTCGACTGCAATAATCTCCTAACTGGTTCATCTTTACAAACTCTTGTTTCCTTTCAATCGGTTACCCAAGTGATCTTTTCTAAAGCTAAATCTTATCATACATTCCCTGTTTGAATGTTTGAAATACTTAATGACTCCCCGTTGTATTGAATGTAGAAACCTAACTACTTCCCTCAACCCCCAGTAGCCAGTTAAAGTATACTTCAGATCTCCTCCAGAAGTGCCCTGCCCCCAGAAACCCTTCCCTGGCCTCCTTGATATCCACTACAGCAGAAGTCCCCAATCTTTTTGGCACCAGAGACTGTTTTTCATGGAAGACAATTTTTCCATAGACCAGGGAGTGTGGGGCATGGTTTTGGGATGATTCAAGCTCATTACATTTATTGTGCACTTTATTTCTATTATTATTACATTGTAATATATAATGGAATAATTATACAACTCACCATAGGTTGGGGGCCCCTGCCCTACAGCACATTATGAAGTAGGATTCAGACAGTTCTAAGCCAAATTTGGCCTAGATTGGTAAGTAAGCAATGAGAGAAATCAGAAACAAAAACATAATAAAGAGATCTTTTGCCTTCAGAAAAGTGACAGCAAATATTAAATAGCATTTAGTGCTCACCATTTTCAATAAGTTCATTAGAAGTCCCTAGTCTAACTTCTATAGAATTATGAGGCTATAACAGAAACATTTACTAAAAGTGCTAAACCATTTTTCAGAATGATTTGGTGTCCCCAGTACTGAAGAGAATCGTTTTGGAACACATTTTCACACATCACCTTAATTCAACTTGAACTAAATTCATTTATGAGAGCTGCCAGGTTGTACATCTCAACTTATCTCTGCCTTGAATTTGCCTACGATGGATATTGTTCGAACTGCAAGGATCATTGAGCAGTTCTGACCTTCCTTATCCTTCTCGATAATCAGAAGGAACTTGCCACTTGTTATGTGTTTCCGTAACGAGAAATTCAGAAGTGGCCTTTGCATGCAGCCTGACAAAGGGTGATCTAAAATGGCCTTCTCAGTCCTCTGGGGCTATTGTTGTTTCTGTTATGAGTGATGGAATATATGACCAACAGGATGGAAACAAATTCAGAGAAGCTATGAGTTAGAACTGCACTGTCTGGGCTTAAGACACACCTACTGAATTTAGCCCCCAAACCGTGACTGGGAAACATGCTGTTCTCAGTCTACAGCCTGCTGCTGCCTTCAACCTGCTTATGAAGTCTAGCTGTTTTGTAGGATATCAGCTCAAAAGAGCTTTGTATGTCCTTTATAAAATGAAATGCCTCTCAGGTCTCTGTCCTAGGGTCTTTTCTCATTTTATACACTCTTTCAGCTTCCATTATTTGCTATGTGGTAGTGATTGTCAAATACATCTCTTGGTTACCTCCCTCCTCTAGGCTGCAGACCAAATTATCTACCTACCTCCTGGACCAAAGCACCTGGATGCACACAGACACTTCAAACCTGATGTGCCAAATCTAAACTGAATATCTTTCTCACAAAACATGCTCCTCTTTCTAGATTCTCTATATTTGTAGAAGGCACCAACTATCTAACAAGTAGCTTAAGCCAGATCCCAGGTGTATTAGTCACCTATTGCCAAAATGATGCTGTATAACAACTATCTCAAAACTCATTGGCTTATGCAATCATTTAATCTTATGCCTGTAGGTCTAAAGGTTGCCTCTCATTTGGCTTATCTTGCATGAACTTGGCTGGACAGTTCTGCATTATGCTACAGATCAATTAGTGTAGCTCAAGTTATGAGTTAGGACCAGTCTACTCCACAGGTATGTATTCTGGGGCCCAGGCTGAGAAGGCAAATTACTACCTTGAGCATTTTCTTCAGATACCAGATTATTGGAGTTCAAGAGCCAAGCAAAACTGCACAAGGACATTTAAGGCTCTTGCTCTTGTTTCTCTGGCATTGGCCAAAATGAGCCACATTGCCAAATCCAACATCAGTGGATATGAGAGTGAATATTTCTCTACAAATAATTTAATCTATCATACTTGGGCATCATTTTTAACTATCCCTTCACCCTTACCAATACCCCCTACCCCAAACCATTCCCAGTAAATTTCTAGGTCCTGTTGATTCCACTTTCTAAAAACCTTTAGAATCTATGGCATAGCTCACCATCATCCCTTGTCCAGATTTCTGTAATAGCTTCCAATTGGCCTTCCTGGCTCTAGGCCTGTCACCAAGCCTATCTCCACATTGAAGCTAGAGTGACCATTCTAAAAATCTTTTATTTTTTCTTAAATTAACAAGTATATATATTTTACCTCCTACTATATGTCAGGTGGTGTTCTAGGTCCTGGAGATATAAAAATAAACAAAAACCCCTGCCCTCATGGAGGTTACATTTTAGCAGAGGGAGGGTGGGGAACAGGTAAATAAACAAATAAATAAATTATATGGTTTATCAGATAGTGGCAAATACTACTGAAGGGAGTAAGTCAGTCAGGGAGTGAGGGACAGGTAGAGAACATTAGGGACGAGGATCGATCTTATAAATTGTGTGGACATAGAAGGTCTGGTTGAGAAGCTGATATTTCAGCAAAGGCCTGAAGGAAGTGAGGGGTGGGTAAGTAAGTAAGTGCAAGACAGAGAATGCAAGGGCTTGGTGACAGAGGGAGAGGGTAGCTGGCTAAAGCACAGTGTATGGGGGGAAGTTGTAGAAAATGGGATCAGAGACAGTCCGGGACAAAAAAAAGATGCAAAATCTGATCCAGCTCTTCAGCTCAATACTCATATAAATAATGGTAAAATTCAGACTTCTCAATGGGAGTTACCAGGTCTTTCTTGGCCTTATCTTCATTAACATTTTTAATCCAATTTCTTACTTTCACATTCTGTGCTCAACTCATTTGGAAGAACTTTCAATTCTCTGAATCTACATTGCTCTATCTTAACACAGAAACACAGAACATACCATTCATTCCCTTGGCCTGAAACGCCAACCCCAGCTCCCTCTCTGTCATACCTTTGCTTTGCTTCTGTTCTTACATTAGATATCACTTCCTCTGGGAAACTATCCTCAGCTTTCAAAGGCACTGTTAGGTTTTCCTCCACGGTGGTGCCATAGCATGCGGCACTTGCCACCTCTCAGCCCTCATCACACTGCACAATAATCGCCTGCTTATTGTTTGAATGCCCTATTAGACATTGTCTTTCTTACCACTCCATGTGCTCCATCTTAAACGAAGCATGGCACAAGTGGGTGCTCAGTATACATACATACATATAGAAAATTAACAGAAATATGATTATAATAAGGAGAGTGTTGCTCTAAGAGAATTGTAAAGATCATCATGGTGGAATCATTAATGAAAGGGCACAGAGATCTGGCTTTTGAATAGCTCAAGGTTTGGATTTAGCAACAATATACTACCTATGAAGTGTATATTCCTATTTTCCTCTTGCCCTTTTCCTGTTTGGTGCCTGACTCTGTCTCCCACAGGGCCAGTCTGATATCTGCTGGACAATCCCCAATGCATCAACAAAACAGATTTAAGAGTCATGCCTCTCATTTGTATTTGCATTATAAAAATTACTCCTTAAAATATAATCTTCGAAACTTAAAAAATTTGCTCATTAATGGTGGGATTTCAAGCACTAATAAAAAAAAGAACAAGAATGAGAGATATTTGAAGAAAGTAAGACCTTCTTGGAAGATTTCAAATTATGCCATAGAAGTGGTCAGTTACCTAGTCCATGTATAGATAACAAAAATCAATTCCTGAAATTCTTTATGCTTTACATTTTTACATAGCATTCACATGCTCTACCTCCTCTGGATTTTGCAGTGGGAATAGTGGACAAATTTTATAGATGAGAAAACCAAAAGGCTATGGACTAGTGTAAAAAACAAACAGTAAATAAAATAAATCCAGACTCCAAAGCCTATATTGTTTCAAGGAAGAGGAAGAGACAGAGAGAATATGAAAATTTAATAACGCTGACAGTCTACGCATCATTTTACTCAATGGGTCAATGGGAATAGGTCCTAAATAAACTGAGCTGGGAGGTGTGAATCTGACCTGCAATTCTGTGATTTGGTCTCAGTGCCTGCACGCACCTCTCTGAGTGTATTTGGTTGTGCTAATTGTGATTCCAGTATTTAAAAGTGGCAATTTTTCTTCTACTATGACTCTTAAACACAATCTGACTACTTTAGGAAGTGCTGTAACAGTAATTAAGAACATAGATTCTGGAGCCCGAATGCCTGAATTTAAATCCATATGTGACCTTGGGCAAGTTACTTAACCTCTCTGTATCGATTTCCTTATCTATACAGTAGGATACTAGTACATTTGTTTCGCATGGTTATTGTGAGGATTAAATGAGTTAATATCTTCAAAGTGCCTAACATATTCCTTGCTACACAGCAAATATTTATGTAGGGATCAATTAATATTGTCTCCTGTTCAACTAAACAGCTTCCTGTTCCAAAACTGAAGAAAAGAAGAAACTCTCCATGTTGAAAATATTGAAAGAAGGTGCATTGATCCCCAATACAGCACTGATCTCATTGAATGCTGTAATTTATGGATGCGCAGCTGTCACTGCTAAAACTCAGGGAATTCACGTGATCTTTTCACATTGTACTTGGGTGAAGAAATATGCTTTTATAAGGTCACACTCTATGGGTTTTTGTTTGTCTGAAAATCTTAGAATTGGAGGACAAATCATACCTTGAGCATAGAATTTGGAGTTCAATCTCATTCTAGAAATATAGTCACTGATATCTGAATGGCAAAAGAATTTGTAATTGTATTCTAAGGATAAAGAGACTAAAACCACTTGATAAATATTTTAGGGCCCCAAACAAGGTAAAAATAACTCCATTGAAGAATATAGGAAGTTCCCAAAAGCCAAAGACCAGTTCAGAATGAAAAGCTTTAATTCTAAGAACTCATGAGTTAATTTAGGCTTAATTTTCTGAGGAACAGAAGGTTTTTAATAAAGTTGCCTAGACAACAGCAGTCCCAGGGCAACCACCTCTTTGATTTCTCACCATCCTGCATCAGCTCACACCAACCCATAAACAACCTGAAGGCCACTCAGGGCCCTTCGAAATGGCTGCTGGTTGCTGTTAGTAGACCCATGTGGCTGCTAACAGAAAGATCAACATACCTAATTCTGCCTATCAAGGTGTGGGCAGGACGTAGGTTACAACGTAGCAGCTGGTGCTTACCAGGAATCTCATTTGCAGGGACAGCCATAGACCCAGTTTCTCCTGCTAAAGAGAAGGGAGGAACGCCTCCATGGGTGAAGGAGATTCAAACGTGCACAAGGTCTTCTCAAGTAATTTTCATTTTTTCAAACTTTTTGAATTTTTCTTTTTCTTTTTTTGTAAAAGGAGCATAAATATATTTTATAATCGGGAACCAATTAATATTTTCCTTCATACAGAGATGCCTGGTGGAAGACATAAGATAATTTGGTAACTAAAAAATTTGAATCCTACATGTTTTCTTCATGATATTTTATCGCAATTATATTCAGTTGTTGGATTGTTCAGTTAACGTCTCTCTTCCCTTCTAGATTGCAAGTTTCATGAAGGAGGAGATTGCATCTATGTTGTACACCAATATAACCGCCATGCCTGGTTTGGTATCTTGAACAGAGGTGGTGCTCACAGAATGATTACTGAATGAAAGTATTGTCATTTTAAAAATTACAACCAGTGTAAAACTACAGCCTTTTTATGACAGACACTATTATTTATTTTGAAGAAAATCCATCCCTCTCTTAATTATGTAGGGAATCATTGTGACAAGTCCTGTTGGTTAGTCAGACAAAAGGCAATCATGGGAAAGAAACAAACAAAAATAACATAAATGATAATGTTTCAAACTTAGACTGTAAGTATTCTTTTTAAAAAAGGACAGTGGGTATATCTTTCAGTGGATCTAAGTCCACGCAGATTACATTGGAATAAAGATAGATAAGTAGGTAGGTAGATAGAGATAGATAGAGAAATAGATATAACTTATAATAGATAATGAATATATATGTTAACTAATTTTAGATAATATATGCTCTATAATAATAATATATAATACAATTTACATATACATAAATCTATAGTTGTATTATAATTTACCCCCAAATTTAGCAGTTTAAAACAATTTATCTTATAGTTTCTGTTGGTCCAGAATCTGAGGGCAGCTTTAGCTGGGTCTCTCCAGCTCAAGGTCTCTCATGAGGTTGCAGCCAAGCTATCGTGGGACTACAGTCATCTCAAGGCTGCTTGACTGAGGCTGAAGTAACCACTTTCAAATACATATAGTCAGGTAACTACCACCACAATCAAAATATTAAAACAATGTATTTCCATCACCCCAAAAAACTTCCTCATGTCCTTTAGAAATCAATTCCCTCCCCTACTGCCAGCTGCTAACAACCACTGACATGTGCTCTGCCCTGTCCCTGTAGTTTTGCCTTTTCCAGAAATTCAAATAAACACAATCATATAACAATACAGGCTTTGTTGTTGGGCATCTTTCACTTAGCACAATGTTTTTAAGATTCATTCACATTGTTACATGTGTCAGTAGCATGTTCCTTTTTATTGGTTTTTAAAAATTGCACTTTATTGCTAAGTAGTATCCCATGTAGGGATGTATCACAATTTTTTCAACCATTCACCAGTTGATGGATATCTGGAGTGTTTTTGGTGTTGGACAATTATGACCAAAGCCCCCATAGACATTCCTGCTCAGATCTTTGTATAGATAGTTTTAACTCTCTTGAGTAAATACCTAGAAGTACTATTGCCACTGTATGGTATAATGAGTGTAGATTTAACTTTAAAAGAAACTGCCAAACCATTTTCCAAAGTGGCTGTACCATTTTGTGTTCTGCAAGTGATGTATTAGAGACCCAGTGTTCTGCAACCTTGCCAACACTCAATTTTGTCAGTCAATGTTTCTGTTGTTGTTGTTGTTGTTGTTTTAAAATCCTACCCATTCTATGGAGGGAGAGGTATGTAGTAATACTCATAGTGGTTTAAATTTGTACTTCTTCAATAATCAAAGTTTTTGTCCATATTTTTTATGTACTTGTTTGCCATTTTTCTCTTTTCTTTGGTGGTTTGCTTTTGCCTCCACCCCCTTTTTTAAAGAGTTGTTTGTTATTATGGCATTGGGCAAAATTATTTATTTAAAGTCAATAAATTTTTATTCAAGGAATTTCACAAGTGATTCCTTCCCCTGTCCATCAAGGGTAGCCTTAGCTCCTCAAAGGCTGGAATCTTTGAAGATTTACCTTCAAGATAGACCTTTTTAATAGAACAGATTCTCAATCCATAGTTGTCCTGTCAGCCCTTATATTTCCACTTGAACAGTGCTCATCTATGCAATGAAAGTAAAACAATAGTCTAACAAAGGGTTAATAAAAATGTTCCCAATAGGCTGATTGCTAGCAAAGTAGCAGACATAAAACATGGTGGGAAGTTGTTTTATGGTCTGCCCCCTTTTTTATTGGGTTACTTGTCTTGATCAGGGACAAAGAGGAAGCTATAGCAAGAAGGGACTGAAAGGCTGATCCTGCCTTTAGAGTAACGATTCACAAAAGGACCTGGTGGGCCTGGCGGAGCACTGTGCAGGCTGGGTACCTGGTGTTCTGCATTGGTATGAGGAAAATCTGAGCAGCTAAACCTCTGGAAATCTCAATTCCCTGAAGTCAGACCACACTCTAGTGAGTGTCAATGAGGGAGCTTTCCCTGAAATAAGTGTTAATCACCCAAAGAGAGATTAATTGCAGGGTCAGAAATCAAACAGTCTTTAAATGTGGAAGGAAAATACCTTCTCTCTGGGTAACATGGGTCTGAAACACTGGAACTGACCAGCCGTAGGGAGTGAACTGGCCCTAGCCCAATAATAGCACACCAGGAGCCATGAACAGAGTCTTTTGAGGTCTAGACCTGTGAACCAGAGAGGACTCAGGTCCACTGATACAGTTACAGAAGAAGGCAGAAGATGCTACGTTGAAAACAAGGGAATTAAGCGAAACCCTCTGCATAAAATGGAGAAAAACTCCAGGGCCCTTGTGCCCCCAACTCCAAAAATATTGAAACCAAACATTACTCCTCAGGCAAGACATTAGAGAACCTTTTTCTGGAGAAATTGAACCAGAAAATAAAGCCTATAGATTTGACATCAGGGATCCCTTCCACAAGGAAGCCAGTTACTCTATATTGCCCCACAAAAGAGCTCACTGCTCTACAAGCCCTGTAAACACGCTAGATGCTTCCAATTAGCTTTTTAGAGCCACACTATAAAATATGATCAGGCATCAATGAATTACCAAAAATTAAGAAAACTTCCAGCACAAAAGATCTTTTACAATATACAGAAAAAAATAAACTTAGAAGAAACAAAAATTAAGATCCTTTTATATAATCTTCAGAGAAATAAAAAGAAGACATCATATTCTTGAAACAAGAATGGAATGCTATTTAAAAATCAAATAAGAGAGATCAAGAGCTACTGAAAGTTAAAAATGTACCAGCTGAATTAAAAAAAAAAATCAGTGCCAATGTTGGAATATATAGTGGAGGAAATCTACCTGAAAGTAGAAGATAAAAAGTAAAAGAAAAGATGGTAGGAAAGCTAAGATGTTCCAGAAATATGGTATAGAGAAAATGGAGGAGAGGAAATTATCAAATAAATAAGAAAAGCAAAATCAGCACAATTGAAGGTCATGAGTGTCTGGATTGAAAGAGGCCACTGAGCAACAATTCCTGGCTCAGCAATGAAAATTACATGCAAAGCAACAATAAGGTAGACAGTGTAAATAAATTGAAATTAGTGTAAATAAAATGAACTCTTGGGAAAATGAATAGGAAGGAAGTGGAGGAAGGGATCTTGGTTGAGTGTGTTAAATTTTCATTTTCACCTCTGGTGTCTTTCGGAAGATGGCCCTGAACCACTATGCCCTGGGGTTAACTTAGATCAACTAATAAAAACATGAAAAATTCAAATTAATGTGCAATTAGCTAGTAATTTGTACCTTGTAATTTCTGAAGGACCAATTATTTTTCCTCTAATCTGTGGTGGATTAATATGTTGTCCTATTGTGCATGACTAGTATGCAGCTCACACCACCCAGTGATGTGCTGAAGATGGCTTGATCTGGCTCAGAAGAGGTGATTGTTAAATTTTCTGTGTTCTACGTCATCACATTGGTAGCTTGAAATCAAGCATAAGTGGGAATATTTACATCAGAAATCAGCCAGTACTACAAATCAAAGTGAAGTTTTTCCTTTTTTGTTTGCAGTTTCTTTTTCTTGAAAGTCGGTTTTCCTGTACACCATTACAAACAATTCACCTTATAAGTCCAAAAACACACAAAATGATCTATATCCTGTTAATGAGACGAGACCCTCGATGAATCATTGAATGTTGCAAAAATGTTAAATTTCTATAAAAGTTTCTAAACTCTCTTGATTTTTGTTCTTAACTAGTCTTAGACAGGTAACATTTGCAGACCGATACTGATTTGTAGGATACATGTTGAGTAACATTACTGCTGAGTATATAAATTCTCTCCTCCACCCTTAGCTCACTTTTGGCTGTCATAATGTATTTCCCTTTATTAGTTCCCATGTTAACAAACTTAATAAAATTCTAACATGGGCTCAAGATCAATTTGCCTAACAAATTTTACTTTAAAACTACTTCATAAGATAAAGATATTACCGTTGAAATTCTTAGGGAAGTTCCTACCACATAGGGAGTGTTCAATAAGTAGTAGAAATAAATACCATTATTAGATTATGAGCTTCATGATGCAGGGACCATAGTTTTGGTTTTTTTTTGTTGGTTTAGGTTTTATCTTATACATACAATCTTTATCACTTATATTTTGTTCGTATAATCTTTATCCCTTAATAATGTGTCTAATAAATGTTTACTGAATAAATTAATGATAAATAAATGACTGTATGTTTGTCCTCCTAAATTTAATATAGACACTGTTTCTACATTGGGATCAAGGTGTGAGGAGCATCTGACCACATGGAATTTGTAGACCCATCCTGCACAAATTTTACTTTAAAACTGCTGACCTAAGCAAGTTGCACATTTTCTGAATTTAGCTTCATGATTTGACTAAAGTGAACGCTAGGAGGATTGTTATTAAACTCTAAATCTTAACTGGTAATTAGTCTTATTTGGTGCTTTGGTTTTTCCCAAAGAGGGGTAAGATATATAGGTACTCAGTGGGAAGTAACATGGGCCCCACTCATCTCCTCTGCCAAATGAGAGGACTAGAGATTATCCTTGCATCTCTGAAGTGCTATCATTTTGTATGGTTAATTAATTGACTGTGCAGAAGGACTATCTTGCCCAAAACCAAAAATTAGCTGTATTCTGTGTAATGAAGAAGTAAAAATCAAGGTTTTTTGATTAGAGGAAATAGATTAGATTTGTTGTTTTCTAAGAGTTTCCAGGAAAGGCTTCATGGAGGCAAGGTTTATTTGACAAGTCTGATTCAAGGTTTGTGGATGCCTGAGCATGTGGTGTTTTCTTTTTTACTTCCTATCATGGCCATCTATTATCGGCAGGAAACAAGGTTTCATCCACCATAAGATCCAAACAGTAAGTAGAACATATTTGCAAGAAATACTTGGGGTCAGACATGTCAATAGCAACTAATGTACTATGTAATACTATCTGTATTTCTCTATAAAGGGTTTGTCATATCTAATCAATGCATAGAATCCTAATAGACTGTAGTGAGAGGAAGGCCATTCATTAGATGTAAGGAGAATCAAAAGTATGGCTTACAATTTATTTTTTTTTAAAGCCATTATTCTTAATATCTTTGATGAAAATCATGGGCCCTTTACACAGCAGGCACTTAGGCACAAACTTTTCATAAAACTTAAGAAGTTTGAAACTAAACAGGTAATCTGGATTAAGAACCCCATGTCTGGTTGAGTGAGGAGATCCTGGGGTGATCTCTACATGTGTTGCTTGTTTAAGGGAGGAGTCCAACTGAACTAGGCAGGAGTGATTTCTGGTAGGCAAAATGGGGTGGGATGAAATGGCACTGATGTGTGCATGGTCTCCTGGGGAACTGGGAGAGTCAGCTTTAGAGACAACATGAAATGTGAAAGACTATCTATCTAGGAGAGAGTTAGAAACTCTGGAATGTAGTTTTGCTTCTGCCCCCCAAATGCCTAAGTAAGGTCATATTATTTTCTTTGTGCTTTAGTTGTATCATCCAAACAAAAATAGAAATGAATTGCATGATCCTTTTAGCTCTCAAATTCTATCATTCAGTCCTACAAGATATGTACATAGTCTAAGAAAGATTCATACATTGAAATTTTTTGCCAAGGATATGAACCAAAAGTTTGCCTGAGGCCTAAAATTTATATTCAACACCACTGTACTACTGGGTTATAATGAGTTCTCATAGCTTTTTCCTTTCCATTCTGGAAGAACATCACTTCTATCTGTTCCAGCAATCGTTATAATCTCAATTTGGTGGGGGGGAGGGAACAGCAGTAACCTCATAAGATACATCTGGAATGCAAACTGCCTTGGATGAGACTGAGAAGGAAAAAAGCAATATAAACTTCTCAGTTTAAGAAGCCTATATCAAGTCCATAGCCAACACAGGCCAGCGTGGAGGGAACCAAAGTAGTTTGTTTGAGATGCAGTGTATATAAAGACGATTATTACTTTGTGTCCTACTAACCTGGCTCTGTGACGATTCAAATTTCCAGGTTGAGAATTAGATCTACTTTTCTATCTTCTAATTTTTAGCCCCAGCCTCAACTTCCAAATCAAAAGTTCTTATCTAAGATGTATGATTCTTATTTAAGATGTATGATTAGAAAGAAAAGTGTTAGGTAGGTATTAACCAACCAGAAAGAAAACTTTATACCAATTCTTCCAGCAGGAAAAAAAAAATGGTTTTGAACTTTTCCTCACCTATGTGAGGAGTCAGGCAAACTTATTCCCATCTCTTGGCTTCTCTGAAAAGATAACACCAGGGCTAAAAACAAGAATATTCTTATGTAATTGACTTAAAATTCTATCCTGCTGTGTGTTTGTACAATAACTTTACTGTTCTGAACAACAACTCAAGCTTGGTTTGCTACCGTTTTTTTCTTCTGAAAAACTCAAACCTGCCCTATATATTAGCCTCAGGAATGTAGTCAGCTCAGTGGTTCAGAAAATTCAGAACATATTTCAAGTCCGAGGAAAATAAGGATATCAATTAAATTTGTTTACCAGGCACTCAGACTCATGATTCATGCTGATCCTCAGCCTTCCTGAGCCCTCAGAGACTTGTGGTTGGGATTGGCCTTCCCTACCTCCTCACTAAATACCCAGTGTCATCATTTCCAAGAGTATTTTCTCTTATGTGCATATATCTTTCAAAACCATGACATGGAAAAAAGTGCTACTGTTTATCCATACTGTTGTACACATTACCTTGTTTACTCTTCACAGCATCCAACAGAATAATATCATACAGGAAAGTAAGTCTCACTGAAATTAAATCAATTGTCCAAAATCTCTTATTTATTGAATGAAAGAACTAGAATTGAAACCCATATATTCTAACCCCAAGTTCACACTTCTTTCTTCTGGATCCAAATACCTCTCTATATTATTGGGTCTTTCATTTGCAAAGAGCAGAGACTCAAGAAATCTTAAAAATAAGGGACTTGAATGAATAAATTAGTAGAATTTAGAATCCAACAGCTTTGAGGACTAGTTGTTCTCTCCAATTCTCTGACAGATCTCATGATTTCCTTCATTGCATGTCTTCTCCATGCATGTGTCCTAACTAGAAAATCTTCTAAAATTCTCCCATCAAAATTCAATATTCATCTGACTTAATGAGCTAGCTAATAACCCAAACCATCATTCTTAAAATGACTTTTGCACCTGTTGACTTACTGATTATCCTATGGATGCACCACTTTTGAGTCAATGGCAGGTCCTGAGCAGTTTCCTTTCTCGCAGGGGCTGTAGGTGGAATTGTTCCAGCCAAAAACACATATTGGACAGAGAGCAATGATCGCCATGCCTGTGTATTCTGGGGCTCTGCTAGTGACATCAGCAGGGGAAGACGGGGCATCTGACATTCCTGTGTCCCCTGACATTGCATATATACACAGCTAATCAGCTCCATGAATGCACCAGGCAGTTTATTTATGAAAGTAGGTTAATGGATGACCTCATATCCTTTGCCTTGGCTAAATTCTGCTTTTTCCTTACCCTGGAGTGCTTTAAATCATTCGTGTAGTGAAAGCATGCTCACTGTATCCATAACATAAAAACTTTTTTTATATATGAGCTAATTAAGCACAATATATAAAAATTAATCCTAAAAAATACTTTTATTGATTTATCTATTGCCATAGGCTGTCATTGTTGTTTTAAACTAATACGCTTGCATAGTCTTTGCCTGAAAGCTGTCTTTGATTCATTTTGCTCTGAGAAGTAAACTCTCTCTCATAGTCTAACGAATATCACAAATCTAAAATGCTAATGATTGGATCTTTATCTTGAAAAACTGTAATATTTTGATAAATTAGGTAAAAAGATGTGATTTTGCTAGATAGATAAAAAGTTTATCTTTCCAAATGTTTACAACTAATTTATTTCTCTCTGTAATGGGATTATTCTCTTTTTAAAAGTCTCCCCTTTTAAAGGTGACATCCAACATATCACATGATGTGCAGGCAAGCAGGTGTGCTTTTGTAAGTGCCACGTGGCCACTGTAACCCCCACATCTTTCTCCCTGCCATGCACCAGAAGTAGCTACAGTCACATTTTCTTCTACCCAGTCTTCCATGATTCTTTTTTGTCTCTATGGACCCTCGAATTGGGGATCTGCCATGAGTCCCTCCTTATTCCAGCCACCCCATATATTGTACACACAAACATATACACTGTACAGCATCTACCTCCACACTACATCCCTCCCATAAAGAAGGAATATTGCATTGGCTGCTCTTAACAATGAGGACTTATTGGCCTCCTGGAGAGGTGGCTTGCTGTGGTTCAGTGGTTTGCAAATTGTGATCTTGGACTTTTCATTCTACAGCACTGCCCCAGAGCTTGGAAAGGGGGAATTCCTAATAGAAAGAACTCCCTTTCTCGCCTACCCCCATTACAAAGGAGGCTTGTATACACACACACACACACACACACACGCACGCACGCACGCACACACGCACGCGCACACATATAGGTTTATCTTAGGTAAGTTTAGCAGAACCAGACCCTAAAATGGGGATTCATGTGAAGTAAGAAAGTGCTTTGCAGAAGCAGGGAAAGTAGCTCCAGCCTGAGGCAAGTCTTTGAAAGAGAACAGAACTGCAGGTGTGAGCTGTTGGAATAAGAGTGCACTAGCAAGAAGAGGGCTGTACAAATGTTAGAGGTATCCAAAGAGGTCAAGGCATAGCAGCAATCACGCCGACTATAGGTTTCCATTCTGCTAAAGCCCCAGATATGTCCAGTCCTCATTTCACTTTATTTCTCAGAGATATTCCCAATGACCACTTCCTCCTTGAAACATTCTTCCTTTGGCTTCCTTGACACTATTCCCTTTTGATTGACTTCCCATCTTTGCAGGAACTCTTGCAAGCTCATCTGCTTCTACTCTGACAATTACTTTTGGAGTTCCTCAACACTTGATCCTAGGCTCTCTTCCCTCTCAATACTTTTTCTCCATTTGATCTCATC
Source organism: Avahi laniger (assembly GCA_963575035.1). Taxonomy (NCBI): domain Eukaryota; kingdom Metazoa; phylum Chordata; class Mammalia; order Primates; family Indriidae; genus Avahi; species Avahi laniger. Next base: position 18,087 of record CAUYSK010032875.1, on the reverse strand, counting down.
CCATGGATTTAATTACCACTCATAAGCAGAAGTTTTAAATAATGTTGATATCTCCAAACCAGACCTCTACTTTCAGTTCCAGATATGTGTTGACTAAAGTGGTTTTTGTATTATTCTGGTTCCACAAGGCCAAACATATCTAAAACAACATGATAATCCCCTGAGAATCCTATGCCTTTCCTGTGTTCTCAGTGTCACCACCATTAGTTCAAGTTTGAACTAATGTTATTTCCAAACATTCACCAATTCTGCTCTTTTGTCTCCTAAATAAATCTAAAATCTGTTCTTTTCTACATCTATAGTACTACCATCCTCGTCCAAAGTGCCGTAATCTCTTGTAGAATTATTGAATGGCCTCCTAACCGGTTCAACCACTTCTCCCTCTCACCAACCAACTAGTATGTCTTTACTAGTGGACTGTAAGCATTTGAGGTCAGGCACCATAGTTAAGTTATAGAGTTTTTAAAAAAAATCAACTTTGTTTTAGAACAGTTTTAAATTTGCAGAAACATTGCAAAAGATGGGGCAAAGAGTTCTCATAAACATTGCATCTAGTTCCCACTACTATTAACATTTTACATTAGTATGGTGTAATACATTTGTTATAATTAATAGACCAATATTGGTACATAATTATTAATTAAAGTCCATAGTTTATTTAAATTTTCTTTGTTTTTACTAACAAATTTTCCAGCACAAATGCCAGTAAGTAACCTCCACAAACAACCCACACAAAACATTTCAGACCTTTTAATTGCCTTTTTTCCTCCTTCACACCTCAATTTCCCTTATCGTATCTACAATCTACTCTCAGGAAGAGTTTTACCCTATGGAAGTCTCATTTCCTTTGTGAATGAAGGTTTAAAATGGTATCTTCTGAGAGAGTTTGTTGTGAGGCTTGCCAGCAAAGGGCTCAGCACAGTGCCTGAAGCACAGCAATTGCTGTAATTTGTCGGCTATTTATATTACTGATATTAGCTGCTTCCTTAGGGAATAAAGGTCTGAGACTAGACCTAGGAATGAAAGACAGGAGGCTGAGGAGGTGCCTAATGAGGGAAGCTCTGTTCGTGCACGGGCCTTTCTGTCTGCACGGCTCACCATAAAGGATGCCTGGTTTGGTTCCTGTGAACTGTTTGCAGGGGCTGTGCACTTTTATTCATGGCTCAGCTGTTGTGGTTCAGGTACATGACTCTGGCCCTTCATTTGGAGTGATACCGCCACACTTTTCCCTTTCATCCCACCTGAGAAGAGCTGAGAAATTAATGCAGAAATAGGCTGTTTCATGGGTGTCTATTTTCCAACTCTCTCTATGTCGGTTCTTTACTGACAGCTGCTTTCAGAGCCAGAAGCAAGGCTCCTAATCTTCCCTTTTCTCCAGACAACATGACCAAGGGGCATATCAAGACAGTAAATGCCAGATGCCACCCCCTGACAGACTTCTTGTTTTCCCTTTCTCAGAACTGGGGCTGGAGCTTTGCATCTCAAATGCCTCAGTGACTGCTGAGCCTGGCCTCCAGTCTCTGCACTACACTCATCACTGTGGGAATGTCTGTCCTGGGTTTGTTAGCAAAAGGGCACACATCATTCTTCAGGTACTAAGGGCAGGAATGAAATTTCATTCAACACCCAGAATAAGGGGTTACTGTAGAAAAATTAAAAGAAAAAATCTCAAGGCAGGACCAGACATAAGGCAAGAGTTCTCAACTCTTTTTCTGCCTGACCACACCTCAGTGACAGAGCATTCACCCAACTGATTTTGATAAATATCTGCCCAGCATCCCCCCTCCATATTTCAATCACTGTCATATGCTATAAACCAAACAAATAGGCTAGACTGGCACATGGTGGCAGGTTAGCAGGCTTAGAAATTATGGATATGAAACACAAATGTGGATATTTTCAGTAACTACTTTTGCTATAGTTATTTCTCACTCTTTTGGACATGTAAAAAATCTGTGCAACATATTAGGATTCAGCTCATTTTAAGTCTGCCACCAATTCTGAACCTCAGGCAAGTTATTTAGCTATGCTTAGTCTTGGTTTATGGATTCTTTAAAATTCCAGTGTTTTGAGCAGACCTTGAGAATGTCTTCTTGAGATGGACTTTATTATAGGTTGCTTATATCCAAATGCGTAGCCAAACTCCCTGTCCCCTATCACCTAACCTGGAACGTATTATTTTCAGAAACTTAGGTTGTTGTCCCTACCCTTAAAATTGTCTCCACTAATACTTTCCCTACCAATTCCTCTTGTTGCATGTTCCTTTCACACCTAAGACAGAATTTCATCTCACACTGTGAACTCTGATTTAGAATGCCAATGCAACAGAAGTGAATGCAAAATTTGAGCTTTCTATGCTAGACACTGTACTGAGTGCTTTAAGGCATCATACTCTATTAAACCTCCTACCAATACTGTGATATAGGATGAATAATATCCTCCTGTTTCAGGTGAGAAACAGCCCCCCTGCACACACACACACAAGCACACATGCAAAATAGTTTCTGGCACCTTGGGCAAATTGCCCAGAAAGTAGATGGTAGCACAGAATTCTAAATATTTGACTCCAAAGCTCAAGTTTTTGACCATTAAATCTTGTCCCTTGAGATAGGTGACCATTTAAAACACACATGTTAAAATCTAAGAGGAGAATGGAACCGAGGTTATGGAGGAGGTATATGACTGTACATTAACTGCACAGTGTGCATTTAAGACATTGTGGTGTTACATGTAATGGGGGAAGTTACCACTAGCACATCCATTTTTCAAAGGAGGAAGATGAAATTTACAAGTCTAAGAGACTAGCCAAAGATGGTCTTGACTCCTACCCAGGTAGCTTCCTATTGCCAGGGTGCCAACTTCAGAAACATAGAGAGATATTCATTAAAAAAAGAAAGAAGAAGTTATAATTCAGTAGACTTAAATCAGAGTGGTCCTGAAGACCTACATTTTTAAAAGGTCCCCAGGTGATTCTGATGCATTTCCAAGTATACAGAGGACAAGCACCATATAAATTTAGACTTGCCTTACAGAGAGGTCAGCCCCATTGATAATTCTAAAATTCCAGGTCAATGCTGTTTCCTCAGCTTAATAGCCTCCTTAAAAATACTAGCAAAGCATATTTTTAAGGGATCTCCCTGTCTATCTCTCTCTGCAAACTTGAACAACTTCCTAAACCCCTGTGTACCTTAAGCCACAGAAACACTCTCCTCCAACAAGTTCACAGCACCTTATTTACTCTGAGGCAATGGGAAGGCAGAGACCCCAGGCCTGACCCACCCTCGGGCTTGTGGTATCAATGTCATGTGTACAGGATACTCCAACAGTGTTTTCTATAATCTGGTACAGACTATAAAAGAGACATCTGTCCTTAAGCTGTCCCTATCTGTTTTATCCCTCACCAGTGCCATGCTTCCTCCCTTTTCATTTCATCATTCCTGCCCTTGGACAGTCCTTTCAAGCAGTTTTCTCCTTAGTCAAAAACTCCCTACCCTTGAGGAATTTATATCCTACTTTCTCCCTACACTCACCTTTCTCCATTCTTTTATTCAGCAAATGAATTCGAAAAATATATTTTCAGTATCTGTTATGTACCAGGTCCCATTTTAAGAGCTGGGGAGATAAGTAAGATGCATAGCATTATGGTGTTTATTTTCCTACACACACACACACACGCATACACTCACACTTGCTTTGGTCATGGCTTCCCTATAGGAAGTCCCACATAGGCAGAGTTCTCTTTTCTGGACCTTTCCTTAATTTTCCCCTTTCCTCAATATCTGAACTAATACATGCTTGGTTTTATCTCCAATGTTTGGGCTGATAAACCAATCAGATGGATTAATTCCAGCTATGGTATCAACTACTGATTAGAAGTATTAAATCACTACTCCCAGATAACCTACATTTAATAACCAATCCTTCTACCCAAATTCCCTGCACTATGATAAAATATGGGATGTATTCGGCAACCAGGGGAGACTTTCGACTCTCTTCAAACCACCATAGCATGCAGCCAACTCTTTCATTGCCTAAATCCATGGTAAATTAGTATCTGCAAGGATTTTTCTCTTTCCAACCTAGAAATCACAAAGTTTATTGCTCTACTCTGACTCATCTTATATAGTTTCACCTAGTTTATATTTCTGCATAAATTTGAAGCTATTTTAATGTGCCTTTTCTGCATATTTTTTCTTACAGTTTTCCCCTCGTCCGTCTGGTTAGATAACTAATCCGTGCACCCAAGTGTGGATATGTAAAATAGAAATTGCAAAAGGGTTTTGTTCTTCCTGACTCTGCACTAGGACCGAAAAGCAGGGCATTGACCTAACTAACTCTGGCACGGACCCAATCAAGAGAGAAGGTGCATTAGAGGAATGCTTCCTACCAACTTTCAAGAGATAACAGAGCTTTACTTCATTGTGAGCATGTCTTCCAGATCTGTCCCTGAGACTAGGACCACATAGGAAATTAAGAGTTAAAACTGCAGACCATCTGAGGGGGAATGGGAGTGGATTTGCCACCAATAAGGGGAAAAGAGTGTGCAAGGAGATATTACACAGTCAAGCACATTTTAGTCAGCTTGTTATTTCACTCTGCAGAGTAAAAGCCAATGTAGTCTGCCAGGCCAGACATGATCTGTCCACCCTCCAATTTCCAGTTATCTCTCTGTCTCCCTCTCTACCATGCTCCTCCTCATCCACTCTGCTCTTGTCAGAGTTCACCTCCCTGTTCCTTCAGCAGAGCAGGTGTGCACTTTGTACTTGTTCCTGCTGCCTGAGACATTCTCTACCAATTGTAACCAAATCTCAATGTCAGCACTTTCTATACCCTGTCCTTACTTTATCATTTTCTATGGTGTGAGTCTCCCTCTAACTTACTATATTTTAATTATAACTTATTTGTGTATTTTCAACCTCAATTCATTGACTGTAATTCCACAAGAAGAGTGATTTTGTCTATTTTGTCTTCCCCTGTATCACCAGCACCTAGAACAGTGACCATCACAGACTACGCGCTCAGTAAGAATTTGCTAAGTGAATATGCAAATGGCTTTTCCATGAGCTGGCCATGAGACCAGGATTTTATAAAAAATACTTAGTTCAATGTTTTTCTCTTCTGTCACTAACAGATGTGAACTTTTAAGTGTCACATGGACAGGGCATTGGCCAAGGTTGAGACATATTATAAAAAAATCCATTCCCTTTCCATTTCATCTGATTACATCAGCGGTGAGATTCTTTGGGGATTAAAATGTCATGAACACTTACTAATTTCATTTTTGATTAAAAAAAAAGGTCAAGTCTTAGATCTTTGGTAGGCAGCTGAATCTGGCTGAAATTTAATAACACTTTTTATTTTCATTGTTTTTAATTATTAAGTAATATAATGACATATAATTTATTTATTTAAAATTTCATTTGTTAAAAAAAGGAAGGAAAAACAAGAGGGAAAAAAAAGGAAGGGAGGGAGAGAAGGGAAGGAAGAGAAATAGAAAGAAAAAGGGAAGGAAGGAAGGAAGAGAGGGAGGAAGAAAGTTAGTTCTAAGGAAACACCAGTTTAGGTGATGTATACATTTTTCAAAAAAAAAATGGTACAGTAATAATTAGCATTTCCAAAGCAAGTACACATATCCCTATCCGTAGGGGACACAGCAGGCATGTCCGTGGATACTTAATCTGTGCTATCAGTAGCAGCCCAAGATCCCAGTTGCACACACAGTGAGAGTGTACTCTCTCCAATATATATACTCTGGCACAGCCCCTAAGTTCCAACAAGGGGTTGGGAAGGTTACATGAAGATATTTTTGAAAGGAGCCCACATTCTCCACTCTTATCAGTCTCCTGTTAGGTTGGGATTGATGTTTAGAAAGTGGTAAGAATAGAGTGGCCACATGCAAATGCTGGGAGCATCCTCTGCAAGAGCGATCCCCAGCCTTTTTGTCAACAGGGACTGATTTCATAGAAGACAATTTTTCCATGGACTGGAGGAGAGAGGGGGGAGGTGGAGCTCAGGCGACGATGCAAATTATGGGGAGTGGAGCGACTGTAAATGCCAATGAAGCTTTGCTTGCTCACCCGCCAACTGCTCACCTCTTGCTGTCTGCTTTGTGGCTCCCCCAGTTCCTAAATTTCATGGAAGACAATTTTTCCACAGACTGAGGTGGGGATGGGGGACAGGGGAGGAGAGGCGGAGCTCAGGCAGTGATGTGCCGCCCGGTTCTTAACAGACCATGTACTGGTACCCAGCCACCACCTGGGGGTTGGAGACCGCAGCTCTAGAAGGACCCCAGAGGTTGATGTGTAATTTCAACCTGCCGTTCAGTGACAGTGTGGATCCTAATATCAATCAGGCTGTGCGTTTTGTCCCTTATGTAGTCTGTACAAGAACAACCACATGGCCCTGCCTCTGCCTGACCTCAGTTTACCCTCAGAATGCAGCACAGCAACTTGCTGATGGCTAAGCCCCTTGGAAAACATAGACTGACTGTATCTGAGACCATCAGCACTTGTCATTCTGAAAAAAGAGCCTTAGACATATTTGATCTATAAAGAAATAACAAAAACAAATTAGATCTTTCTTATATTTCATTGTGCATTCGAATGCAATTTATTTTCACTTCTGTATTTGAAGGAGAAAATGTTGAAACTTGATGATGGTTAGAATAGAGAGTATAAAGCACATATTAATAGTTCCCCAGCCCAGAGCTGGTGGGATAAGTGCTTTCGCCTTCAGGTCTGAAATTTGTATTCTCCCTTATCCAGAAATAAAATATAAAATAGTGTGCATTTTGCTGCATTTTCTCCCATTTTGTTTATCATTGCAAGGTAGAATTTTAAAGAAAAATGAAATACTTTAATCTTAATCTAGTAATTTGCTTCCCTCCCATTAAATGCTTTAAAAAGCTTATTCTTATAGATGACCCTGTATGTCTTTCAGAAATCTGCATCCTTCTTGGTCCTTTTAAAGCCAAACAGTTCACTGAGCTTAATTCAGTCTCACAGGATTCTCATTCTTCTCTCCAACTGTGCTCCAAATAACACCTCTGGGTTCCTCGAAGAATTTCCATGTGGAAAGGAGTCAATGGGTTTGGAAGTCATAGATCATTCCAAGACATTACCTTCCCCATTTGAGCTCTTGATACGGATTTCTGATACCACAGGCAACATCTCTCTTCAGCATGGAATTTACAGAATGAAGGTGATTTTATTAAGGAAGTATGTAGTTTTCTTTACAAGCACCACCCCAACCACAAGTTAAACCAGTTCTCCAGATGTATCCTCCGTCAGTTTTGAAAATCGAAGGATGTTGGAGATGATTTAAAATCAAGTTTTGAAAGGAAGAGAAGGCCGTCCATTGATTTAAAACTGAAATAAAAACAGGTAGCTATTTAAGAGTGTGGGAAAGTGGTTGATGGAGCCTCTTCCCACTCCCCCTGCCTTTTATGATACCTCTAACCACCATACAACCTGGGCTCAAGCCCAACAAAGATACTATCAGTTGCTTTAATGAATACTGCTTCATGGCTAGGATTTTGCCTGGGATTTGCCTACTGTTTGCAATGCTCTTCTTCTGACTAACTCTCCATTATATGTCTGGAAAATTATTTTCTCTTTCAAAAATCCTTTTAAGTACAAATGTCTTACAGAGCTAATAATTATAATGTCTAGCATTGGTTGAGCCTTAGTATGTGGCAGGCAGTGTGGTAATCCCTTGGCATGATTGTCTCATTTAAACCTATCACAACCACTGTGAGATAGACATTGTTATTTCCATTTATAGATGATATAGCCCAAAGTAAGTCAAGAATTAAAACTACCAGCCACATAAGAGGGGATGGGGTGGTATTTTGTTTGAGATTGCATTTAGTCTGTTTGCTATTGAATCTTCCAAACCATGAAATTAGTATATTCTTCTACTTATTTGGTTTTTTTAAAAATTTTCTTTTAATAATGATTTTTACCTTTCTAGGTAGGGGGTCTTATAGTCTTATATATATTTTTCTAGATTTGATTATATAGTTTTTTGGATGCTACTATAAGTCATACTTTTATTAAATTTCATATTTGATTTATTTCTCATTATATAGAGAAACACAACTAGTTTTTATATTTTGATGCTATGTCTAGCAAACATACAGAAAGATTACATAATTTTCCAAATTTACATAGCTGGTAAATGGCAAGGTTGGGGTACAAATCAATATCTGTAGAGTATCAGGCACTATGACCTTAGTCCTCTCCTAAACAGCTCTCCTCAGCCAATCTTGCAAATATTGATCTAGCCATCACCTCTACCAGATGGAGTAACACCTTTTTTTATCCCTTGTAGTCTTTCTCTCTCTATTTAGGATTTCTTCACATTTTATTTGCAAATAATTATTTATGTTTTATTCTTTCTTCTTCCTATCTAGAGATTACATATATAGAGATATTGTTATATATAAGTTATATATGTTATTATCTATATCTGTATATAATATATTTATATTATTCAGCAATTCATAGAGCCTATATGTGGGTGAAAACATTGCAAACAGTAGGCAAATCCTAGGCAAAATCCTAGCCATGAAGCAGTATTCATTAAGGCAACTGATAGTATCTTTGTTGGGCTTGAGCCCAGGTTATATGGTGGTTAGAGGTATCATAAAAGGCAGGGGGAGTGGGAAGAGGCTCCATCAACCACTTTCCCACACTCTTAAATAGCTATCTGTTTTTATTTCAGTTTTAAATCAATGGACAGCCTTCTCTTCCTTTCAAAACTTGATTTTAAATCATCTCCAACATTTTCAACATCTTCGATTTTCAAAACTGACGGAGGATACATCTGGAGAACTGGTTTAACTTGTGGTTGGGGTGGTGCTTATAAAGAAAACTACATACTTCCTTAATAAAATCACCTATATTAGGGCAGAAGTATTGACATTTTGGCATGGATAACTATTTTTGGGGGGGCCTGTCCTATGAACTGCAACATGTTTACCAAACTCTCTGGTCTCTACCTACTAGATGCCAATAGCAAGTGACCCCTTCTTGTGATAATTTTTTTTTTTAAAGTCTCCAGACTTTACCAGTTGTCCCTTGGACAGAAAAACTGTCCCTGCCTAAGAACCACTACACTGGGTGGTTCTAGATCCCCACTTCTAGATCCATTTGTGGGACTAATTTTCTGGAAATAATCAGTCCTATCACCTTGCCGGTGATTGACTCGGGAAAGGACATCTGACTAACTTTGAATCAGTAAGACTGGAGGTGAGGTCTAATGTGGTTTAGGGGAAAGTTCTTTCTTCTAAAAGAGCATCCAACAACTAAGTAATAACTATCATTTCTGGTTATTGGGTGCAGGTGGGACTGGAGCTGCTGCAACCATCTTGCTGCCAGCTGAGGTTGAATTGCAACACGGAGTAGATAGAGCAAACAAAGAGACGCTCAGAGAAGGGACGGGGCTGTTGGATTACGTCTTCCAGGTATGTGAGACAACAAATTTCCTGTTTAAATTAGTTTGTGATAGAATTTCTTTCCTCCCTTCCTAATTCCTTTTTTCCTCCTCCCTCCCTCCCTCTCTTCCTGTTCTTTCCACTTAGGACTTTACGTTTATAAAAAACTGAATTGATTTATTTAGATATGCATGTGAACTTACAGTTATTTGTTATGTGAGTGTGTTTGGTTTCCATGAAAAATATCATGTATATTGTGTCCAACTTTCTTTCCTGATAGTAATTCCTTAACTATTTTACCACATGTATTTCTTATATTTTTCTTATCCTATTTTATACTGAGGACCATGTTCTTATCCTATTTTTACCATAAACAATTATGAAATGGACATTATTGTACATGTCTCACTGTGGATCTGGGATATAAATGGAAGCATTAGGACACTAGCTCACAGGATATTCACATACTTTCGCTGAGTACACAGTTTCTTTAACTATGCCTTTGTAAGAGATGTTTATATTTTGTTTCTTTAAAAGCTGCCTTTTCTTTTTCTCCTAAAAGTGGGACTGCTAAAATTTCTGTTGAGATTCTCTGTCTCCTAGCAGCTACATAACACATTGTTTCTTAGTCTTACTGGTTGAGCTAATAATAAATTTGCAAATACATTAAAGGGAAAGTTGGCTTATTCTGGCCTCTCAAGTCCTGCCTTTTTACCTTTCTGTTTCTTTCACACATATGGTTTCCATATTTTTTTCAGCTTTCTTATTCTTATTAGTGAGAAATTAAATCTTTAAATTGATAGTCCAGCATAGCCAGAAAATGGATTTTTAAAATATATCGATCCTCTAATTAGCAACCTTTCTAAACTTTCTTATTAATTACGTTTCCTGTGTCAATGATCCTATCCTTGTTTCCTTCTATCACAGACTGGATTGTAGGAGATTCTAAGATTGAGTTAGGATTCAAGGTGTTAACTGGAGGATCGGCCACCTATGAAAGAAAAGAGGGGGCTCAGCTATAGGGGAGAGAGAAAATGAACTGCTGTGCAGGCCCAACAAAACCTCAGCCATCTCAGCAGGAAGTTCTGAAGTGGGTTCAGCCAGTCACAGTTGTCTCCTACTGGTTCAAAATAGCCAGGCCTTTGTATATTGCCTTGTTCAATCACCAGGTAACAGGTGATCCAGGAAGGGCATGACCTCAGGTGAGACAGTTCTCTGCAAGTGTAAGGAGCAGGCTGCTGAAGGCCTTCTACTGACTAGACTTCCTGCAGCTGGTGGCAAGGCTTTTGTTGAGGGGGAATATGAGCAGTCTATCTCTGTGTCTACCACATCTTCTAAGCCATATATATGTACACATCACATATATAAACACACACACACACGTATGCACATATGGAGAGACTGAGACGGAAAGAGAGAGAGAACTCTGTTAATCAATAAGAACGGTAGCAAGCATTCTTGTCAAATATCTGACCTTAACGGGAAATGTTTTAAGTTTCTCATTAAGTATGATATTTGCTGTAGTCCCTCATTGAGTAATCTTTATCACAATAAGAAAATTACCTTCTATTTTTGGTTTTTTAAAAGTTTGTATTTTTTTAAGTAATAATAGGTGTTGAACTTTCAGTTGCTTTATTTGTATCTATGGCATAATGATGTGTTTTTCTCCTTTATTTCTTAATGGGAAAAATGATAGCAATACATTTTCTGACTTGAACTATTATTGCATTCTTGGGCTTAATCCTTCTTGCTTGTGATATATATGTAAACATTTATCCTCAGGTACTTAATATTTATTTCATTTAGGATTTTTTCATTTATATACATCTATAAAATTGGCTTTACTTTGACTTTACCGGATCATCTTTTTTCACTTGTTCAGATTGCCTTGCTTTTCTTAATTCTATAATAGTAAAACCTTCATTAAAAATAATTATCTGTTCCTTGAAAATTTTATAGAACTGAACCATAAAGTTATCTGGATTTAAGTCTTTTTGTAAATAAATGTTTTGATTTCCTTTAAATTTCATAAATGTTTATTGGTCTGTTCATATTTTTAAAATGAATATATTTATTTTTTATCTTTATTCTAAAAGTTTGTCTATATTAATTAGATTTTTCAAATAAATTGTTATATTTTTATTCATGATAGTTACTTTATATATAGATATTTCCACATTTTAATACTCTAAATATTTATTTGTACGAACTTTTTTCTTTTAAGTCATGCCAAGTTTTTTCTATCACATTAATCTTTCTAAAGAATCAGCTTCTTAAATTATTAATCACCTTTAGTGGCTTTTTAAAAAATTTCTTGATTTATGTCTTTAACTTTAATATTTATTTTCTTCTTATCTTTTGCTGTTTTTCTCATTTTCATGTATAAAGTTTAGATCATTTCATTGTTATTGTTGCTTGCTACTTTTCTGATGTATGAATTCAAGCTAATAACTAATAACTGACATTTAGTGATTTAATTGGCATTCAGCTCTAAATGTTTTTAGATTTCTTTTTCTTAAACCAAATGTTACTTAGTAAGAGGTTATTTGATTTCAAGAAATATGAGATTTTTTTGTTAGCTATGCTTTTATTAGGAATTTTAAATTTTATAGCTTTTGATCAGGGGACATACTATTTATGTTACTAATTTCTGAAATTAACTGAGGCTGGCTTCCTTTTACTTTTTAAAAATTTTGTGTTAAAATATACACAACATAAAATTTACCATTTTAAGGCTGAATAATATTTCATTGCATGTATGTATCGCATTTTGTTTATCCGTTGATGGGCCTTTGGGTTGTTTCTACTTTTGGCTATTGTGAATAATGCTGCTATTAATATGGGTGTGCAAATATTTATTTGAGTCTTTGCTTTTAATTGTGTATATGCCCAAAAGTGAAATTACTAGATCAAATGGTAATTCTATGTTTAACTTTTGAGGAGCCACCATATTATCACAGAAGCTATACCATTTTATATTCCCACTGGCTGTGCCAAAGATTTCCAATTTTTTTTGCATCTGTATCAACATTTGTTGTTTTCTGTTTTCTTGATAATAGCCATCTTAATGGTCATGAAGTGATATTTTGTTTTGATTTACATATTTCTACATATCAGTGATCTTGAGCATCTTTTTCATGTACTTATTAGCCATTTATATATCTTCTTCAGAGAAATGTCTAAGTCTTTTGAATTAGGTTGTTTTATTGCTGTTGAGTTTTAAGAGTTCTGTATGTATTCTAGACATTAATTCTTTATCAGATATGTGATTTGAAAACATTTTTTCCCATTCTGTTGGTTGTCTTTTTACTCTGTTGATAGTGTCTTTTGATGCAAAAAAAGTTTAGATTTTTACGAAGTCCAATTTGTCTATTTTTTCTTCTGTTGTGTGTGCCTTTGATGTCATATCCAAGAAAGTATCTCCTATTCCAATATCATAAAGTTCTTTTCATATACTTTCTTTTAATAGTTTTATGGATTTAGCTTTATTTTAATAGTTTTATGGAGTTAGCTCTTACATTTAGGTCTTTGATACATTTTGAGTTAATTTTTCCATACATTGTTTGATAAAGGTCCATTCTTTTGCATGTGGATGTCCAGTTTTCCCAGCACCATATTTTGGAAAGAGTATCGTTTCTCCATTGAGTAGTTCTTGGCATCCTTGTCAAAAATCATTCAACCTTATATAATGAGGGTTGATTTCTGAATTCTCTATTCTGTTGATCTCTATATTTATCTTTATGTCAGTACCATATTGTTTTGATTACATTAGCTTTACAGTAAATTTTAAGATCTGAAAATGTGAATAATCCAACTTTGTTCTTCTTTTTCAAGGTTGTTTTGGCTATTCTAGGTCCCTTGAAATTCCGTATGAATTTTTGAATGGATTTTGCTATTTCTTCAAAAAAAACATTGTTGGAATTTTGATAGTGATTATATTGAAACTGTAGATTGCTTTGGGTAGTACTGACATCTAACAATATTAAGTTTCTTAGTCCATGAGCATGAGATGTATTTCCATTGCTTTATGTCTTTTTAAATTTCAGCAATGATTTGTAGTTTTCAGTGTATAAGTATTTTACCTCCTTGGTTAATTCTTAAGTATTTTATTCATTTTGATGCTATTATAATTGGAATTATTTTCTTAATTTCCTTTTTGGATTATTCATTGTTAGTGGATAGAAACACAACTGATTTTTGTGTTTAAAGAAATAAATGATTTTAGCTTTTTTTGTATCTGGAAATATGTTTTTGCCTTTATTTTTAAAATATGTGTTTACTGAATATGAGATTCTTGGTTGAGTTTTTTTCTTTCAGTGCTTGAATATGTCATTTACTGCATTTTGGCCTCCATTGTTTCTAATGAGAAGGCAGCTGTTACTTTATTAAGGTTTCCTTGTTTACAAGGAGTTTTTTTCTTTTGTTGCTTCCATAATTTCTTTATCTTTGAGTTGCAGCATTTTTACTATCATATGTCTTGGTGGGGATCCCTTTGTGTTTATCCTACATGGGAAAAATCTCTGAGCCAGAGCTCTGGAGTTGGGGGTGGGAGCAGTGATTGGCCTTTCCAAAAGGCATCACTGCTTTACCAGCAGGATGCTTTGTGGGGGAACTGGCCCCTGGTCTTCTCAGCTTACCTATCCCAGTGTGAAACTATTGGAATAGGAGACTAGGAGACAGGGCTGAGACCAGATGCAGGGGCTTGAATATTGGGTGTAGCTGTTAAAGTAAAGTCAGACAAAAACTAACAAAAGGACTGATAACCACAGGCAAGAACTGGCTTCAAAGGACTTATCAGCTTCTCTTTTACCTTACATGAACTTTAGCTAATTGCAATATCATATACATTGCAGTTTTAAAGTTTCTCTACCCTTGAAATCATCATAACAATTCTGTGACAACCATAGAAAGCTGTGGTCCCCAATCCCCAGGCTGCAGCCCAAACTGGTCCAGTCCAGGGCCTGTTAGAAACTGGGCCAGGCATCACGGCCTGAGCTCTGTCCTCTTCTACCTCCCCACCTCCCCACCCTGCCATCTGGGGCCACAAAGCAGGAGGTGAGTGATAGGCGAGAGAGTGAAGTTTCATCTGTATTTACAGCCACTCTGCTATTGCTCCCCTCAACCCTGGTCCATGGAAAAATTGTTCATGAAACTGGTCCCTGGTGCCAGAATGGTTGGGGACTGCTGATATAAAGTATAAAATTGGGAGGAAACCTAATTCTAGGAATTTCTACCCAAATTCTTAGTAAAAGTCAACTCCTTAGCCTTGAATATTTCTCCCCTCAATTAGCAAGACTTCAAAAGACCAAGATCACTTCCTTTTGGTGTAGCTGCTCTTTTTGAACCTGCCTGCTATCTCTGAGAGTACACTTGTGCTTTTTATCTTATAATAAAAAGACTGCTTGCTTGGCTTACATGGTGCATCCTGAAATTCTTGTCCTCACAATCACCAAGAACTTGGAAAAACCTCCACTCAGAGGCTGCTATAGAACCTAGGCCCTACAGATAAGCTGGGGCAAGGGTAATGGGACCCCAATATTCTCCACCTACCACAACTGAGATACAGCCTTTACTTTACCAGTTGGGGCTGAGTGGAAGAAAGGAGCCCCTAACCTCTAAGCTATACTTACAAGGAATTTAGCCTCTGCAACTTGAAAGTAGGAATGATGAGAAATGTTAGTGCCATGCTCCTCTCAGTGAGGTACTATATCCTTTGACTGGAAGCTGAGAGGAGATGGATCCCTGTCTTCTTAGTCAAACTTGACCAGTAGAGCTTTCATCATGCTAAACTGGGGTCAATTAGAGAAGAAATGGGTTATAACTCAAGTGCCATACTCTGGCTTTTCTTACTAATATTTAGTAGATTTTCTTGAATGAATGCTTTTTCATTTGTTGTATGCATTTTGGATTATTTTCAGAGATGCTAAGTGGTTTAATCAATCAATGATATATAGGTATAATATTCACCAGTTATGGTTATTTCTCTGAAAAACATGTCCTCAGAGATCCTAGAGCCCCTATTCTTCTTGTGGAATTTCTGGTCTATCCCTTCTTGATGGCTTCTGAGATAATTCTCAACCCAATCACACAACACATTAGTTGGGGTTATAGTTTAACCTTTCTTTTTACATCTCTCATCTTTCCCATGGGCATCTTCTGACTCCAGGGAATCTCCCAATACCTCAATCCGAGGTAATACTCTTCTCTAGCTCCTTCACTATTCCTTATATTTAATTGGCTCCACCAGGCGTGATGGAAGGACTAGCAAGCAAGGTGAAGGATGGTCTGAGACAGAATCATATGCCTGAAATTCTTGATACAGCATCTATCCATCCCCAGCCAGTTTCCATGTTGATATGTGCTCACTGCCTGTGGCTGGTACTTGACTGGATCTGCTACTTCTCTCTCCCATGGTAGCTACTGGGCATGTTGTGTTTCATTCAAAGAAATATAATAGAGAGGAAAGGGCATGATTAGAAAACTGTTTCTGGCAACCCTCAGTGTGCCCTTACCCCTCTCATGTTGTAATCAATTTTCTATTCCCTCATCCTTCTCTTGGTCTTCAGCCCCACTCCAATTCCCCTCCCTGAAACAAACATCCACAAATCAAATCATCTTATTCCAAAAATGGTTCATGATGGTTTTATTTTGTTTGGTACACTTGTTGAAACCCATTAACCTTCTTATCCCTTTTGTGGCAGTTCCAAGATTCTAGGGAAGGGAGCCAGTAGTCTATGCTTATTTTCCTACTTGTCTAGAATTAGACATCAATTTTCTATTACTTGTACCTTAAGGCATCTGTATTTGCTCTTTGCTCCTAGAATATGAGGACAGGAAACATTTCTTCTTTCTCTTTGTGTTCCCAGTGCCTGGACAGTATTGGACAGGCATATTGAGGACCTGGTATGGGTTGAGTGTTGTGGTTCTTATGTGGACTAATAAAATGGAATCCCAGTTGTCAGGAAGCTTAGTATTTATCAAAGATGAAGACGTAGAGATACCTGGGTTGGTCTTTTCTGTTGATTTTCAATGCTACAGTAATGAACCCAATTTATCAAGGGTTAAACACATAAATTACATCCATATTTTCAGAATGCCAGTAAATGAAAGAATGATCTATTACTTTCCAACAGTATTGTATTGATAACTAATGCAAAACTAGCTTTGCATATGTGTATCAAAGCCTTTTCTTCTGCTAGGTATCACTGTACTTAAGTGCCTCCCACAGCAATTGCTTTTTCTTTCTACTTTTAATACCAGGCCATTAATCCCAATGTTCTGTTTGGAGTAAGGTGATATTTGTGAATGCAGACATAGGAATTGTGATAGTTAAAATCCCACATTTAAAGAAGCAGATGCAAAATGGGATTTCATTTCTTTCTAGCATTAGACTTTTAAGTGTCAGAAAAATAACAATCTACAGAGAGGAATTTTTCAATAAGAACTGCATATCTGATATTCTAGTCACAATTCTCTCCAAATCAGCTGCAGATGTGAATCTTGTTGGAGTAATGATAGTTCAAGAAAGTGATTGTATAAAGTTGATTTAAATCCTTTGACTGTATGTCTACATTCTATAGCCAATAAAAAAAGTTTCATAGAAGTGATTGCTACAAAGCAGATATACCTCTTCCTCAAAAATCATAATGCAAGGCTTCATTCTATAATGTTTTGGCTGCTTCTTTCCCCAGCAAGCTTTGCAGGCCACTTGAATCAGGCCCATTTAATTGATGTATATGATGGAGGAAGTAAAGCTGATTGAGAGATATGCGTTTGGCATTGATTATCATTGAAATGAAAATATTTTTGAATTATTATGGAAAATGAGACCTTTTCTACAAGAAGTTCTCAGATTTTTTGATGTTTTCTAGGATTAGGATGGACCAGGACCTGTGTGGTCACACAGATCAAAGTCTCTGTTCTTGAGACAGGTCAATGGGACACTACAGTTATCTATGACCCAGATCCTGGAATAGATGACTTATGCACATTAATATCCTTAACAAAGGAGGTGGTTGTCATCTCCTTATTGTAGGCAAGGACACGAGGTTCACTGAAGCATGTTCATAGAGAATCAATGTCATAGCTGAGGTCTGACCCCAGACTTTGCTTTTTCTACTCTGCTGACTCCTAGATGACCAATGATTGGTTAAAACTCTCTATTTTCAGCAAATCAACATATAAAGATTCATAACCACTAAATAACAAATTAGGTGATTTTTTCATAGTACCAAAGGACTTTCTAGTGGTTCCTTTTAAATAGTCAGCACATTTAAAATGCTAAAATTTTAAAAGTAAATATTAAAATATTTATATTTAATTTGCCTTCACCATTCCAAAAATAGTTTTCATCTATCAAGCACTTATGTATTTTATATATACTGTGCCATTAGTTCTTCACAGTCTCCCTGTAAGGTGGGTTCTGTTTTAGCCCCATTTTATAAGCAAAGGAGCTAGGACACTGGGATTAAACCAATCACCTAAATTCATACACCTAGGAGGTGGCGAAAGCAGGATTTGAATTCAATTTGATCCCTGATCTCATACGCGAGACAATACACCATATCTCTGTTGGGTAGAATATTTCCTCAACCTGTGATATGATACTATGACACTCAAGAATTTCATTCTTGGCTGGGTGCAGTGGCTCA
>CAUYSK010032874.1:0-19196 GCA_963575035.1 Avahi laniger | reverse complement strand
TAATACGCTGAAATAATAAAAAAGAAATATTACTAATGCTTTGAATAATAGCAACAAAACAATGTTTTAATTATTATTATTATCGTTTTATTTTATTTTTGATATTTCTCAGAGCTACAAAGAATGCAGGAAGGGAGAAAGGAAAGGGAAGAATACATAAACATGAATCAGAAGAAAGGTAAATTTTAATTCCTCTCTGTTCCTCTCTTGAATTGAAAATCTAACCATTGAAAGGAAACTTTCTGTCACTTCATGGAGCCCAGATCTTGCTTCCTCCTCTTTGGCTATCACCGATTCTCTAAGATCTCCCTCAAGTCCTATCTTTTCCATCAAACAAGGGTTTATCATTCTTCCTCACAGAGACATTTTCCTTTTCTGAAGTTTTTTCTCATTTATCATTTTTCCCTATTCTGACTTGGTCCGCAGTTTCTAATGGTGTGTGTCAAGCCTCAGAGTGAATGAGCCTGAAGGAGTTTGTCCTTGACGAGAGAGGATCTGAAAGCCAGAAGAGCTACAGATGCAGGTATGGGGGTTGATATCTTCGTGTAGACAAGACCAAGAGGGAGGACAATTGTTTCTTTCAAAGGATTGATGGGTTGTCATGTAAAGAAAGAAGTAGGGTTCTCCTTTACTGTCCCAGAGGACAGAATCAGGGCTAATAGGTAGAAAGCATTGAAAACAACTTAAAAGATTTCAATATAGAACATAGAGTAGTGGCTTCCTCTTCATTTGCAATATTCAGGACAAGCACAGTTGTCATCCATTATAAACACTTATTAATATAAACTGATGTCCAGTTTAGACTAGATTAGGTTATTATTTTTTATTTCTATCCTGTTTAATAAACAAACTTGGAGGAGTCGCTCACTTGTGATATTAATTGTTCTTTGCGGCTTTGTGGAAGGCTGTGACAAGGTCACTAGGTTTCATCTCTGGTTTGATCCTGTGTTGTCCTCTCACAACTGGAGAAGAATGTCCATCCCAGCAGGTGTCGTAAATACAAATTTCATTATCATTTAAATCTAATTATGGAACTAGACACAATGGGTTTTTGACTTTCCTTTGTAAAACCTTTTGGGAGAGTGCTTTTTTTAGGCAAATAAAATGAAAACTTGCATGTTTTCCTGGTTTTTTTTTGGTTGTTGTTGTCATTGTTGTTAAATTCTTCTTCAATTTCATCCATACTTGGGTGTCAAGGAGTGCTTTTACTTAACTCCTCTTCTCAGTTTTAAAAATACTATATGTACACTCCTTAAGGTGTACATACCTATACATATATATGTACGCCTACCCCTACATAGTTCAATCATTTATACTCTGAACAGCATTTAGACAGGTGGCATGTCTAAATAGGTTATTTTAATGATTCTTTCTAAATTTAAGACTCCATAATGTCAAAACTATAGCATAAATTATATATAATTAATAAAAGTAATCTATATACCAAAAAATAAAAATACTGATAAGAACAAAGAAAATAATCAGTTGTAAATGAATCATTCAAACTTAAGCCCACTTACATTTTGTATAAATCTTTCCAGAAATTTATTTATGTGTAAATTTCTTCAAGAAATGGATTTACATTCCACATATTATTTTTCAGTCTATTCATTTGCCTCATCAGCATATGATGAGCATCTTCCCAAGTCAAAAGATGTAGAAGGGAGTCATTTTAATAGCCACATAATAGATTAATCAATTTTCTGTTGTCATTAAGGTTATCCCCAAATTTTTACTGTTGTAATTAACTGCACAATGCAAATCCTTTTACATGTATCTTTTAAAATCTAACTATTTCTTTAGAGTATAATCTAATAATAATATAATTAGAATTATAGTCTCATTTAATTTGATAGACCAACTTTATGCACATTCTTAATACTTTAGGATATAAGGAGATATTGCCTTCTGGAAAAGTGGAACACATTCTATCATTAGCTGTATACGAGAGAGCCTGTTTACCCAAATACTTGCTAAAATTGAACACTATCTGTCTTTTAGATCTTTGCCAATTTGACAGGTGAAAAATTATGTCTTTTTAAATTTGTTTTCCTTTCATTATTAGTGAGATTGAACATTTTTTCATGCATTTACAAGTCATTTATAATTACTCTTCTGTGAATTGCCTGTTTACGTCTTTTGCTCATTTATTTCCTATAGCATTCTTATTGATTTATGACAACTGTTTATTAATGGTACTAACTCTTTTAATTTATGTTGCTAGTATTATTTTCCATTTTGTTATTTGCCTTTTACTTATATTTTTCTTTTTTTAAACATAGAGCAGTTTTACATTTTTATTTAGTTGAATTTCTCAGTATTTTCTTTCACTATTTTTAGTTTCACAACATGATTTGAAAGTTCTTTTCACCTGAAGATGTGAGTATTAATTTTTAAAGGCAAGTTTTGTATAATTTACTTCCTCATATGCCCTAGAAAGTCTTATGCAGTTCTGGACTTACATTCATTGATTGAGAAGAGGGTCACTGGTAAAAATACACATATAGTTTAGGTAGATGAATACAGTCCTTTCTTTTGCTCTTTCTGATCAGAGACCTTCTTACTATACATTTCTTTTGTATTTACCTTCTAAGTTATGGCTTCACATAGGCTTCCAAAATAAACCTCCCTAAGAAATTTTACATTGTTTGAAGAAAAGGACTGGGTACAGGATAGTTTTATTATTACAGGATGGATTGTTTCATCTTTGTTTTGTGTGTGTGTGTGTGTGTGTGTGTGTGTGTGTATTTGCATGGGAACATGTTCACAGATACATGCACACACCACTGAAACATATATAAATGTTTTCTCAAAGTTACCTATAAAATCTTTGGATTTATAAAAAAACATTGCAAATTTATTTGTGGTGATTGCATTCATTGACTCCCTTATAATATATAGGCTTTATAAGTATACATAGTCATTTGGATTATTTAATTAATCTTTATCATTATAATTGTCAATAGTAAAGTAATTTATTAAGCATTTTCTCTCTGGAAGTCACAATGTAAGACACGATGGAGATAAACTTTTAAAAAGAAATATAACTGTCTGTTGGAAGCAAGTAAAATACATTGAAGGGGGAAGTGGCTAGAGGTTATGAACCTTCTTCAGGGAAAGAGATGACAGGGACCTGAACCGTACCAGTGGCCATGGCCAAGGGAAAGGAGAGAGGGTGCGTACATGAGTTATGTTGCAGAAAAAGCACTGTCAGGACCATTAAAAAAATCGGTATGAAGGCAGAGGGAGCCAGGTCCATATGTCAGGGAAAAGAAAAATCATGTTGTCAACAAATTGCAAGGGTCATAAAAGGAAAAATGTAGTGAAAGATGAGTTTGATTTTTGACATATTCAGTTGAATGAGAACAATGTACATTTGGGTAGAGGATATTATTAATTTGTGTGTGTCTGCCTGACTCCAAGTCTGGCTTTTACCACTTCGCATCACACAAGGAAGATCAAATTCCCTATAGTCCTGGAAAACGTATACAATATTAAAAAAAAAAAAAATCTTTGCAAGAGCATTGCCTGTGCAGGTAGGAGAGGAATTTGCTAGGAGGAAAGCAGGGAAATTACTTTCAGATTAAAGGCATAGCATGTGTAAGGGCAAGGATGAATAAAATATTATGGTTATTCAAAGTGCTACGACTAGGCCAGTATTGCTGAAATGGAACGAATTGTGAGAGATAAGACTTGACATTTTCTATAATCCCTACAAGAAACTGGGGGTTACATGTCTAAGATGGCGGCACCGCAAGATGGAAGAAACCTGAATGTTGAGTCATCTGTGGGCAGAAAGCCTCAATAAAAATCCCCTCAAAACTTAAGTGTGGTGTAACCATTTATTATGCTACATTACTCAAATTTAGGATTTGTTTGTTTCAGCGGCTGTAGTTAAGTATCAAACACCATACCTACCCCATGATTACTTTAAGTTTAAAAGTGATAATACGTGCTAAATGCCTAGGATAATGCCTAGCCCCAGCACACGGTAAGTTCTCAGTAACTGTATAACGATTATTGCTAACAATAACACTAATGGATACATGATATAATTGTCATTTCTTCTTTCTGGAACAACTGAGAAATGAAAAAGTAAATAAAATCCAGTGCTCATTACTCACTTTCTCCCAACAATCTGAATTGGGAATTCTTCCTCTGCCACCACACCTTACCAGGAACCTTGATTACAACACTTATTGTTATGTATTGTACTTATTTATTGGTCCATATGGGTTTACACCAATTAGACTGTGTGCTTTGAGGGTGATTACTACATTGCATCTCTAGAGTCATCCAGCATGAAGTCTGGTGCAAAGGAACCGTCAACAAATATTCATTAGATTAATAAAAGTCTTACAAACATGGGTTGGTAGACTTGGAAGAAAGCATTGAGACTATTGACTCAACTTTTCTTCTTTTTTTTTAAAGATAAAGAAACTGGGTCCAGAGATGTTAAATAATTTTCCCAGTGTCATCCAGCTGGTTAGCAGAGGGGCTTAAAATCAAATCCATTTTTCTTAAAATATTGTTTCCATTATATTGTACACTTCCTCCATTAACTTGGACAAGAAAGGATGGTGCAACAAAATAACCAGTGGGATTCTGTTCACTCTCAAGATTTCTGTGAGCTACTAGTCTGCTCAGGAACAACCTCTAAAGTTCATAAGTTCCCACGGAGAGGAAGGGGAAGACAGAAATCAAGGACAGAGCTTTTCTTGCAGTTCAGTAGCCTTGTATACACACCTGCAATAGGGCATCCAAGAGACACTTATAAAACCACAATAAGATTCTTGCTTTTTTCCATTTTTTGAGAATGTTAGCTTCTGCCTTGGGAAATGAAGAATGAAATAGCTTCCAGGAGACACTGCTTGGGCTAATGAAACTTTAGACCCCAAAACTCAAATTTGCCACAGAGGGAGGGGCTGAGATAGTTTTGTCAGTGCACAGATGTGGCAGGAGGCTTCAAAGGAAGGAAACAAAATTAAGAAACAACGGCCCTCTCCCTTTACCACCAAGCCCCACTGATTTCAAATCTACTGAGTGAGAGAGCAATTTAAGAAACATCTGGCACATTGGGGAGATATAAGACAGCCAGAGCACCAGAGAAGTGAATCGGAGAAACCACCTGGTAGAGCCCACATATAAACTAGGTCATGATGCTTGTAAGTCCAAGTAGGCACAGCCTCAAAAACAAACACAGATGCACACTCCTAAGGTCTCTTAATCTCAAAGCCAGAATCCTAGAGGTGGAAGTGGGTAACCGTCTTCTCCTCGCATAAACACATATGTCTGCTGACCAAGAGTGCAAGAGAAAGAAAGAGGATAAGAAAACAAGCTGATCATATTATATTAAAGACATGAAGGCCCTGATTTTTAAGTGAATTGTGCTCCAAATAAAAGTGGGATTTTGAGAGGAAAGAGGAGAAGAGTGACATTTACATAACACGAATGCATTGTTAATTTTGCATTTTCAGAAGTCCAAGTGGAAAATCATACCTTGTGCTATTGTTATCAAACTCTGCAGAGTGTGAGATATGTGAAAGTGATCTCTTTGAGGGAAGTATACCCATGCCAGTGGGTTAGGCCCCGCAAGGAGAGGGTTCCCACAAGGGATAGCCTCAGCCTTAAATTATCATGTGTAAGTACGTAGATATATAAGAAAATCAAATGTGCACTATCACCCTGTCTTGTCTACCATGATGGCTTGGTGTGTAGATCAAATGATATGATAAATATAAAACTACCTTGGAATCTCTAAATACTATATATATATAGATGCAAGGCATACTGCTAAACTCAGAATACCTAAATTTTAAACTCAGACTATCTAAATTATCTTTGTCATCTCAACTCTTCACTAATATTCTCCTCTTACTCTTTTCCCATCCAAGTAGTTCATCACTGAATTAGACCTATACTCCAAAACAAAGGAGGTGTAATTTTGCTAGGCTCTGTACTTGTCAAAACCATACCTGAAGAATCGAGTCAAGTTCTTAGAATGTCATTTTAAAGTGTGCTGCTACCTGTAGCCACCAGAATGGTGGACAAATGTAACTGTTCAGTCTGAATAAGGAAACACTACCTCTGATTATTTAAATGACACATAAAAGAGGGTTTCAGGGAAAAAGCTAATGTTTAAGAAAGAGAATCCAGCAGTGGACTGGATCTGACCAGAACGACTTTAAATGATGTTTCTCCCCTAGAATCTTGACTTTCTATTAGGTTTTTGCATTTTTAAACTTTATCTCTTATTTGCAGCTAAGATGTTTATACAGAGGACTTTAATTGGGAAGCTTGTTATCAGGCTGATAAATCACAACACTGGGGTCTAGAGAAGACCCTTAACAAGTGAAGTGGGAAAAGTGATAAATGTAGAGATGTACATGCCAATGTACAACAATAAATGGAGCCAGGGTGGGTCAATGAAGTCTCTATATGATGCCATAGTGTAGCATCCGAGCTATTTTAGTAAAATTCAAAGTAATGGTAGTACTGATTGTAGTAGTATTAGTAGTAGCAACAGCAGAGTGGACGAACCAATGAAAAGAAGCTCATGATCTTAGATTCACAGTCCGTACTCATTATCCTCTCTTCTGCTTTAAATCTAGCTTAATTCTCTGAAGACTGAGAGTCTCTTTTGAGCTTCAAATTCCACTAAAGTGTGTAACGCTACCTATAGAAATACTAGACCTGGCATGTTTTCTAGACTATCGGAATCTTTTCTTTCTCAAAAGACTCATCATTTGTCTATGTCTTACTATGTCTATGTAGGACATGGATAAATTGAAAAAGACTAGAGACTGTTTAAAGCTACAATCCCCTGACCTAGAATTTAGCACCACCTGTGGAGTTTTGAATTTCTAAGGATTCCAAAATCTGTGCTCTTCATGGACAGAATTATTTCAGAAATTCAAAATTCTCCTTAGCCCTGGAGTGACTCTGTGTGTGTGTGCATGTGTGTGTGTATGTGTGTGTATTAGGACCATGTTAATTCTTGGATTCCTGTATGATGTTCTTTATGTATATTTGGATCTTCTGTTAACTCAAAACTGCATTCATTATTTTTTTCTGTTTTATTCTTTGCTTCAGTTGTTGCCTCTGCTGACTTCCAACTCTGAATCTTGTTCTTTCTTAAATTTATGACATACATTGTCCATTGGCCATTGGCACTCACTATTTTCTCTCTGATACAGATTATTCTTCACTGTATTTCAACGAGGGAAGAGAGAGTGAGAAACCAAGGACCCAGGGTCCCAAATCCCTAATACTCAAAGTGTCCAGTCACCTGTCATGACCATAAACAGGTTTAAGAGAGATGATGTCAAAGGGAAATAGGGAACAAATCCATGACGTATTACTGTACAGCTTTGTTCCCAGGTCTCAGGAACTAGGCGGGGCTGTGCCTGAGGGCTGGATACCAAGGACTAAATACAGCCATTCTGGTCCCCTTCCCTGACACTTGACGATGTAACGTTCTGACAATGAGAAGCAGCAAATACAACCCAGAGGAAATCTCACCAAGGCCTGTAAGCGTTTCTTCTCAAAGTATCAGCAGCTGGTTTAGACATCCATTGCCTGCCCTTTCATCCCCGTTTCTCTTTCCGTTCTGGTTAGATATTGCAATTGCCAGGACCCCTCACCACTGGGAAGCATCTCAGGCCAGTTTCATGTCAACACCCAATATATTTCTGAGAAACAGCTTTCCAAAAAAATGACCAAATGGCAGATTCCATAGAAGACACAACACCCAATAATGTAAGAGTTTTTAACCTTCATGATTTCATAAGCTCCAGGGCCTGGCTGGCACTTAGATGGAAAAGTGCCGTTGGGCTTATATCATGCCAGCATTTCTCCTTCCCAGAGCTGAGCCTGGAATGGAGTCTTGAATTCCTGTTAGTGAGTGGATTGTACTGTGCTATTAACTAAGATCAGATTCATATAACTGCAGTGCTTTAAAGATGCTATCTACTAAGGATTTTTTACCATTTTAGTTGTGTTCTGTTTTATTTTGCTGGCCACATATTGTGAACATGTTTGAGTATGACCAGAGAGCAAGGGAAATTTCAGAGGGAAGAGAGTGTCAAAAAAGAGTCAATATCTAAATACATGTTTTTGCAATCTGTAAAAACAATTTCTTTTGGAAAAAGAAACAAATAACTAAACCCCAGAATGTGCAAATGGGTGATTCATATATTCCATAGAGTGAAAACATTAAATTCTGAAAGCCTTTAGGCTGTGATTTTCTTGTCTTTCCCTGTAACTTAAAATAGATGGAGGAAAAAGACAGCAGAGAGAAGGAGGGGGAATTAAATGAATCAAGAGGGGGACTGTCAAAGCTGCTATAAAGTCTGCAGGAAGGCAATAGCAGTAAGGAAAAGTAAAAAGGCTACAGTCATAAAGATGATGGCATTTGTGAAGCAGAGGAAAGAAATGTCAGGAGGGGTGCTCTCTAAATCTGAATAATATAGGACTTAGACATTTCACATTCTGGATTATTTTATCGGTTCAACCAATCCAGCGTGTACTAAATTTTGCATGTGCAAATAATTGGGTGCTTCACTAAAAAAGCCTTAAAGGCTTAGGTAATTCATTTATTCTACTACTCTATATCACTATCAAGTATTATTATTATTATCATTATTTTAGATTGGGCTAGGTATGTTTCGTAAAATTAGCTTCAGAATTTATCAAAATTTGATAAATCCTCTAAGATGTGGTTTTCTAACTTAGCTATGCTTTAGGATTGCTTAGAATCTTTTTTAAAATATGAATTCTCAGGACATGCCCAAAATCTACTGCATTCAGAATTCAGAATATTGGAGGTGATTCACCTGGGAATCTGTAACATGAAGATAGGCCACCTTTGGAAACCATTATTCTAAATTAATATGAGGGAATTAACCTATTAGTCAAAAATTTGTCAACACTCTAAAAAGGCAAAAGTTGTATTAAAATATTTCCCACTTCAATATTTAAGGATTTAAAAAATGTGCACAAAAGAATAATTACTTTGTTTTTCATGTGTGCCTGATGGTAAGGTGTGTAAATCATCATGAAATCACTTTTGGTTAACATAGATATCCAAGTAATACCTATTAGAAAAAAGACAATTAGAAAAAAACATTAAAAGAGGATACTAAATGTCTTCGAATTCTAACATTCCATAATTGTATGATTCTAGAGACTATTGCATTTTAGAGACAGACAACACATGGTGAAGTAATAAATTAATTTCATATCCAAGTATACTTTAATATCTTTTAAATTAACTCTTAGTTTTTTATCAGTAATTAACATCACCTCACTTCAGTTATAAAGGTGCCCTTTTTTTACAATCCATCCAAGCTTTGAAGTAAAAGCCTACCAGAGAGACGAGTGTTTTTTTCAGTTGAAAGTCCTTAAAGATTCTGCCTTCAATTTTCTGGGTTTTCATGGATTTTCACACTTTATTCACATGTTTATTATTTATTTTTATACCACATATTTTAGTTAATTAGTTAATTCATTCATTCATCCATTCAGTGATGTTGAATAAATATCTAAAATGTGCCAGAATAGTGCTAGATGCTGGTATAAGAGAAAGTAAAATCAAATGTGGTCTCCACTCCCTCGGAGCTCTATGGGGTAGTGAGGGGCTAGTGATTAATTTCGTAATCCACATTAAATTCTGACAGACATTCTGAAGGAGGGTAATTTGAGCTGTGAACTAAGAGTCAACTGTATCTTCAGATGAGTAGAAGTAGACTAAGCCAAGAGAGACGGGAAAATTCAAGGCAGAGGAACCCGTATGTATAAAAGTCCAGTGGTTGAAGGTAGTGTGGAAAGTATGAAGACACAAATAAAGGCTGAGGAGGCCAAGGACTAGGAAGCATGCTTTTCATGTTTCTATTTTTCACCCATGTAGCTTGTATCTTTCTGTGGTAAAGTGTGTGTTCAAATCTTTTGTCTGTTTTTTTTTTTTAATTGGGTCATTTGCTTTGTTAATATTGAATTTTGAAAATTCTTTATACATTCTAAGTACTAGTCCTTTATCAGATATGTATTTTGAAGATTTATTTCTCTTAATCTGTGGCTTTTCTTTTCACTTTTTAAATAGAGTCTTTTGACAATTCAAAGTTATTAATTTCATGTTTTCAGTTAGCTCATTTAATAGTAGAAAAAGTTTCATTCACATACAAGAGAATCAATAATTTGCTTTTCAATATTCTTACAGGTTTGGAAAACTAGATGATTACCTATTTGTAAAATATGTAATTTAAAACTATTACATAAATCGAATATACTATACTAGTATTATCACTCTGTGTGAATTTTATTAATACTCAGGTTAATTGTCACATAGCAAGAGTGGACATTATTCAAATGTATTATAATGATTTATTAGTAAAATGAAAATGTCAGTTCTTTTCATCTAACTTATGGAAGAATGTTTATATAAGACTTTAGTTTTGTTGGACCTTTCTATACCATGGAACCATGGGCTTTTGTCTAAATCTAGGTATGTATTGATCTTCCTAAAGTCATCTTAAACACAGAGCATAAGTTATTTATCTTGATGAAGTCCAGTTTATCAAGATATAATTTATAATAGAAATTAAAAGTTAAAATATCTAGGTATTTATACTTAATAAGAATTGTATAATATCTGTATGAAGAAATGTTTAAATATTTTGAAAAGAGACAAAAGTATACTTGAACAAATAGACATTCTATGTTGGATAAAAACACCACTTTTTGGATGCTGGATACATTGATTCTAAGATTTATAGGAAAAATAAATAAGCGACACTAGCCAAGAACATCTTGAATAGATGCAATAATGTTGTTGAGCCTCATTGTATGTAAAAAGTGCTATAACTGAATATCTATGTATAAAATAGTGTGTTATTAGGATAAGAAAAGCTAGATTCA
Organism: Avahi laniger; assembly: GCA_963575035.1. Classification (NCBI taxonomy): domain Eukaryota; kingdom Metazoa; phylum Chordata; class Mammalia; order Primates; family Indriidae; genus Avahi; species Avahi laniger. The sequence goes on along the minus strand of CAUYSK010032874.1, from coordinate 8,282 downwards.
TTAGTAGAAGGAATAGAAGCCCCAAAATGAACCCATATATATTTGGTATATAACAAAGGTGACATTTCAAATTACAATGACAAAAATCAAGTTTTTAATAAACAGTTTAAAAAATACCAGATAGCCATAAAATTTTTTATATTTATTTTGCATCCAAATAAATTCCAAATATATCTCATATAAAAATATAAAAAGTAAGACCATACAACTGCAATATAAAAGGTGAATTCTTTTATAATCTGCAAGTGTGAAAACCTTTTCTCACCATGACTCAAAACCCAGAAGCAATAAAAGAAATCTTAATGCAAAAAAGTACTAAGAAAGTACATGGAAAAAAACACCCTGAGCAAAGTCAAAACACAAATGACAAATCAGAAAATAATTCCAAATCATATTAAAGAATATTTCCCTAAAATATAAAATGTTCTAAAAATAGAGATGGCAAAACCTAAAAAACTTAGTGAAAAAAACAATAGGCAAAAGATTTAAATGTGGAGATCACAGGAAAAGAAATGACCCTTAAATATATAAAACTATATTTCTTTTATTTCAACTAATTAAGAGAAATGCAGAAAACTACTTGAAAATACTACTTCTCACCTATTAAAGTAACAAAAACTCTATCACCCACCCTCCACCCCATTCTCCACTACCACAGTAAAATAAACTACGTTGGCAAAACTGTTATGAAATAGGCACTCTTTCACATTGCTGGAAAAAATGAAAAATGGTACAAATGTTATGGAGGGAAATTTCACAATGTAAAAAAAATTACACATGTACTTTTTTTTAAATCATAAATCCAATTTTTAGGACTCTATCTTGGAGATACACTTCAACACACATAAAGAACACAGGCACACATTTATTCTCTGTCCAGAAGTAGGAAGTGTTTATATGAATGCTCTGATACTGCTGCACAACAGAATACTATGAGGTCTTAAAACAAAATGAAGGTTACCTCTGTGTGCTGATTTAGAGTCATCTCTGGTATACATTATTAAGGGAACAAATCAGAGCTCAGAAGACTATTCATACAGTTCTTTAATTCACGTTAGCCGTTGGTTCTCATCTGGGGGTGATGTATCCCCGCACCTCCAGAGGATATTTGGCAATGTCTGCAGACATTTCTGGCTGTCACAACCAGGAAGGTACTACTGGTATCCAGTGGGTAGAAGCCAAGGATGCTCATAACAGCCACCACCACCACCACCCCCAGCTAAGAATTAGCAATTAAAACATCTAGCAGTCAGATCACATTTCTTCATTGAAAGGAATCGTGAATCTTTAGGGAAATGGCTGATCCTAGATAAAGGATAAGCAAAGTATAATTTGAGTCTGGTATATTTTCTTGTACCAGAAAGCAAAGATGCACCCAGAGTCTAGGGTGAGCATGTCAAAAGAAATGAGAAGTCAGCTTGCAGGGGCTTTCATTGGCCAATGTGGAAAAATTTGAAAACAAAAAAAAATTATGTACAAAAAATGTCTATAATTGACTGTAAAAGATGGAATATGTATTTTATTTATTTAGGGACAAGTCAGAGATATAGATGAGAGAGAGAGAGAAAGAGAGAGAAAGAACTCTGGAGTCTCTTCTTATAAGTGCACTAATCCCACCATGAGGGCCCCATCCTCATGATCTCATCTAATCCTAATTACCTCCCTCAAGTCCTATTTCTATATACCATCACATTGGTGGTTGGGGCTTCAATATATACATTTTAGCAGGGGAGCAAACACTCCATACATAACAGTTGGTAAGAAAATTTTGCTTTTTGTTTTTTTGCAGAAGGATACAAGTTAATATACGTTGAAGAAGTAATAGCATTAGAAAAATCAACATTCAGTAAACTCCAAAGAAATAATTGGTTCAGACAAATATCATCAATGGATACTAAAATGATTATGTGAAAGTTTGTGAAAAATAGAAAATTTGCAAAGTGCCAAAGCACCACTCTGCCAATTATCTATTAATTTCAAAAGAAAATGATACTTTTAGAATAGACAGATCTAAGCGGTTTTCCCTTAACCAAATAATCAAACTTAATATTGCTAATAAGTGACAATTTAATATATGCATCCTGATGTGATACAATATGCTGTTTATAGCATTACCTCTAGAGTATTTTTTGTCAACCATGTTTAATCTGAATTGTATAAAGCCTTTAGACCTAAATTCAATTTTTAAAAAATACAGGTGACGTAATAAGTAAGCCATACAATGAGGAAACAATCAGGTAATTCTAGAATGTGGAACGATTTGTAAGATAACAGACCAATAAGGAAAAAGAGATCGTATAGTGGTTTAAAAAGGAAAAGTCATATTCACATTGCTAACTAAAAAAAAATCACACAATTTATAAATTTGGAAGGGAGAGCTTTATGTCTTATAAAGGTTTACAACCTGCGAAGTGGTCATTCTGACAGGCTGAAGCACAGCATAGCAAAGCATCGCCTCCACCTGAAGCCCAGAGACAGGCACTTTGAGGGAGGGAAGGAGGAGTGAGACAGGAATTTAAGCTGAATGGGTAAGCTGAGTATGCACACAGGTTACAGGAGGAGCTATGAATATTCTTGAAGGTGGTCCTAACATATGCATCCTGAGTCAACATGCATCTTAGGTATATGACCCATGTTCACCTTGGGGTGGAGACTTAGCATTTAAATGTGTTATAATTAGGCCCTATATGTCAAAAGATCTTTTCAGGACACAAAAGCATTTGAATGCTCAGCCTCTGTAAACCAGACAGAACCAGTCCATGGTCTATTGTCTTCTTACCAGGGGAAAGTTACTGAAATCAGTCTCTTGTCCAATCAAAGCTGCAGTTGTGGCTTGTGCAACAGAGAGGTAGGGTCAGACTGTGGTGGTGGATGAGCCAAATTTGTTTTAATATTGCTTATCTCAAAGTCAGTACTGTTTTAGCTGCTAGAGAAAAGGAAAAACCTTGTGGCAGTTAGAACATAGTTTATTCTTTAAGTGTCAGGGTGTATGACTTAACTTCTGCCTGCCATGGCCTATGTGTTCTGTTTATAATTTGGTATCTTATTGGCACAAAGAGTTTGTTCTGTCAGTCTTATGATCTCGATTTTGACGTTAATGCTGATAGGTTGTATCTAAACCCCAACGGGAAGGGCTATAACGGCGCATGCCTGACTTCCCATCCTGCCACGGCTATGAACTCAGTTTTTAAGGTTTCTCTGGGATCTCTTTGGCCAAAACAGAGGTCCATTCAGTGGTTGGGGAGATTAGGATTTTATTTTTAGTTTACAACACCTTGGGGACAATTGGGGAAATTTGAATATCCCTCAGATCATTAGGAAATATTCCGAATTTCTTCAAGTATAACATTGCTATTGTAATTATGTAACAGAATGTTCTTCATTCAACAAAATGCATACTGAAATATTTAAGGGTGAAGTATCATAATTTCTGCAATTTCTTTCCAATGGTTCAGTCTATACACACATGTAGATAAAGTTAATGTGGTAAAATGTTAATTATTGTCTAGCTTTTAAGTTAATTATATTATTTTAAATTTTCTCTATATTTGAACATTTTATAATAACATAGAATAGCATAAAGATGATAAAATAATGGAGGAGACTTCTGATCACAGTAAAGCAGAACACACATGCATTATCTTCCTACTTCTCAACTCCAAATACCTAAGTATCATGTGCATATGTGTTTGTGTGTGTGTGTCTGTGTGTATGTGTGTATATGACACCTAAGGATAAAATGTCTGTGCAAGTAAGAAGAGAAAATCCTAAATAATGAGAAAGAACAGAATCTAGTACCAAGAAGAAGGTAGGGGGAAATACAAGCGGTGTGGTACAGGACTTCTAAAACCATGTGTAAATCATGGCGGAGAACACAATCTGCATGTTAGAGTTAAGGGCAAGATTTAGTGCTAGTCAGTGAACTCCTGTTGAAATGAATTTTACAGTTGTCATGAGTATGATCAGAGAAACATCCCTCGCCTGTGGCCTAGGAAGAAAAAGATGCATCTAAAAGCAAACAAACCAATGAGGAATAACAAAAAAATGTATAGAACAACAAAGCAGGAATATAAAAAACGCGCAGAATAGCACCACCGGTTCATGAGGAGAGTGCAAAATACAAAAATAAAACCTATTCTGGGGCTGTACAGACCAGAAGACCAAGATAGCAGTTCTAAATAAAAGTTACTGAATATATTATGTGAGATTCAACATACACAACTCATATTGAAGGAAATGTTAAAAATGATGTAATCCAGATAGGAGGAATTATCATCTTTACAAACAAGAAAGGCATTTATTAAGAAACAGGAGATATATAATAGCGAAATAATTGCAACCATCAGAAATTCATACTAATATATATGAAAATAAAAATTTGGAGAAATGCCTAATAGAATGGTACAGTTGGAGAGAGACTTAGTGAATTAAACAGAACTGAATAAAAATTGTTAAAAAATTTTGAGAGGGAGAGAAGAAGATAGAATGAAAAGTTTCAATATACATCTTATCAGAGAGAAAGAAATAGAGAGAATGCATGTGGAGTAGAGGTGTAATAGTGGAAGAGAGAAAATAATAGAGAAAATAACTGGATTTGAATAATATGTGAATGTTTAACAAAAAATGCAAAATAAAGAGCAGGATAAATTTAAAATACTATGATCTTATTTTATGACAAAAAAGGAGGTATTGAATTTTATTAAAGAGATTTTTTGAGTCTATTTAGATGATTACATGGCTTTTCTCTGATGTGTTAAAGTGATAGAAAACATTCAGATATTTTCTGCATTAAAAATTTCTTATACTTTTGACAAAAAAACTTACTTTGTCATTATGTATCTTTCATCCATGATGGTTTTAAATTGCTTACATTTTATTTTATTTGTACCTAAATGAAAATATTTTACATTTTCAATCTTTTATACTTTCTTTCCCTAAATTGAATGTCAAACTGGTAAAAACATCACAAAATAATTTGGCAGCTTTTTCATTTATTCTTTTCTCTGGAAAAATCTGTAACAAACAGGGAATACATGTTTCTTAGAAATTTAGTAAGAACATACCATAGAACTTGCCTGGTGCCTCTTTAGAGAAGAAAAAAAACATGTAAACTTCTGATTTAATTATTCTAATTGTTTTTGATTTATTTGAATAAAGATAGTTACATTTTCTTCCCATGATTTTTATAGTAAAGTCTTATTTTTCATATTCAATATTAATATTACTCACTTAAATCTATTTATTGACTATTCTTCCCAGTAGTTTGCATTTTACTAATGTTTTCAGATAATCAACTTCGGATTTGTTGATTACATTTATTCTTGTTTGTTTTCTATTATATTAGCTTATGCTGTTGATTTTGTTATTTTTTCCTTATCCTTTTAAGTTCTGGAGTATTATTTCAAGAGTGTCTGAGATAGAATGCTTTATTATTTGGTACAATTTAGCAACAAAAACCTTACATCAAATAGCAAACTTATCATTTAAAATGTAGAAGTAATTGAAGTTAGAAGAGTAAAAAGATGCTATTATTTCATATTTAGAAGAGATCTCAACCAATATAATAGAATAAGACAAAGAAATAGGAAGTTTGAGGATTGAAAAAGAAGGGAAAATCTTTTCCTTTCTTTTCTTTAACTTTGCTTTTTCTTCTCTCTCAATATTAGTAGATGATATGATTACCCACATACACTGAATCAACAAACTGAATGAAAGAGATAATAAAAATCAACATTTTTCTTTAATAGCGATAGACAATAGAAAATATAGTGAAAATTAAAAACCATTTACAAAGCAATAAAATTTTTAAAAATTTAAACAAGGTAATCTGAAATTTCAGGTTAAAACAGTAAAACTGTATATAAATAGATGTTTAGCTGGATAAACAGAAGAAACAGTCCATGTGCTTAGATGATATGACGATATTATAAGGATATAAATATCCCTCCAATTATTTTAAAAATTCAATTCAATACCAATAACAATCTCATTTGATATTTTGAAAAATTCAGTACATTTATTCCAGATTTTATATGGCAGAACTAATACTCAGAAAAGCATAATTAAATATTTGACAGGAATCATAATGCATAAAATGGGGTTACATGTATTGTCGTCGAATATAAAATCATAATGTGGCAGTAATTTTCTTCCTGCACTTAAATAACATAACTCAATTGTCATTTTGCCTCTATTGTTTCTGGTTTGAAGTTAGCTGTACATTTTTTATTGGTCCTTTTAACGTACTCTCAATGCTTTCAAAACTATTTTTGTTTCTGTTATTCAGCAATTTAACTGTGCTGGGTTAAATGTGGTTTCCTTGATCCCTAATCTTCTTAGAGTTTCTAGTACTTCTTGAATTTGTGGCATGGTGTCTTAATGAGTTTTGAGAAAATTCCCAAATGATAGCTTTTCACATATTGCTGTATCTCATTCTTTTTCTTCTTTCCTTCTCTTTAATCACTCATTTTTAGACTCTTTTATTATTTATACTTACATATATATTTTTGATTTACTTTTGTTTATTCATTTTTCATACAAAACAGATGTACATATTTTGAGGGTACATGTGATAGTTTAATACATTCATATAATTCATAAAGACCAAATCAGTGTAATTGGGATATCTATCACGTTAAATATTTTGCTTTTTGTTTTGCTAGAAACATTCAAATTATTCTCTTCTAGGCATTTTGAAATATACAATAGATTATTGTAAATTATAGTCACCCTACTGATCTATCAAACACAAGGCCATATTGTTTCCACCAAACTGTATTTTCGTATCTATTAGTCAATCTTTCTTCATTCCTCCATTCTCCCTACTCTTCCTGGTGTCTGGTAACCATCGATCTACTCTCTATCTTCATGATATCCGTGTTTTTAGCTCTCACATTTGAGTGAGAACGTGTAGTATTTGTCTTTCGTGTTTGGCTTATTTCGCTTAACATAATGGCTTCCATTTCCATCCATGTTGTTGCAAATGGAAGGATTTCATTCCTTTTTTATGGCTGAATAACATTCCACATGTTCATATACCTCATTTAGTTTATCCATTTTTCCATTGATTACCACTTAGGTTAATTCCATATTTTGACTATTGCGAACAATGATGCAATAAACATGAGAGTGCAGATATCTCTTCAATCTTTATTTTGGATATATACCCAATAGTGAGGAATTGCTGGATCATATCATAGTTCTAATTTTAGTTTTTTGAGAATCTGTCAATTTGCCATAATGACTATACTAATTTATATTGCCACCAACACTGTATGACCATTCTTTTTTTTCCACATACTTACCAGCTTCTGTTATTTCCTGTCTTTGTGGTAAAAGCCATTTTAATGAGGTGAGATGATATCTCATTGTGGTTTTGATTTGAATTTCTCTGATGATTAGTGATGTCGAACATTTTTTCATATACTCGTTGGCCATTTGTATGTCTTCTTTTGAGAAATGTCTATTTAGATTATTTGCCAATTTTATACATCAGATTATTTGATTTTTGTTTTTTAAAATTTTTGCCATTGAGTTGTTTGAGCTCATTGTATATTCTTATTATTAATGACTTGTCAGATGAATAGTTTGAAAATATTTTATCCCATTCTTTGGGTTTTCTCTTCACTTCAGTGATTGTTTCTTTTAATGTTCAGAAGCTTTTTAGCTTGAGGTAATCCCATTGTCTATTTTTGCTTTGATTGCCTGTGCTTTTGAGGTCTTACACAAAAATTGTTTGCCAAAACCAATATCATGGGACATTTTTCCAATGTTTTCTGCTAGTAGTTTCATAGTTTTAGGTCTTACATTTAAGACTTTAATCCATTTTGGTTTGATTTCTGTACACGGTGAGCTATAGGGGTTTAGTTTCATTCTTCTGCTGTGGTTATCCAGTTTTCTCAGCACCATTTATTAAAGAGACTGTCATTTCCTCATTGTCAAAAATTAGCTGGCTGGGCCCTGCGCAGTGGCTCACGCCTATAATCCTAGCACTCTGGGAGGCCGAAGCCGGCGGATTGTTTGAGCTCAGGAGTTCCAGACCAGCCCAAGCAAGAGCGAGACCCCGTCTCTACTAAAAATAGAAAGAAATTAATTGAACAACTAAAAATATATAGAAAAAATTAGCCGGACATGGTGGCGCATGCCTGTAGTCCCAGCTACTTGGGAGGCTGAGGCAGTAGGATCGCTTGAGCCCAGGAGTTTGAGGTTGCTGTGAGCTAGGCTAACGCCACGGCACTCACCCTAGCCGGGGCAACAAGTGAGACTTTGTCTCAAATAAATAA
>CAUYSK010032871.1:0-13437 GCA_963575035.1 Avahi laniger | reverse complement strand
ATCTATGTTTCTCGGCTAGCTTATTTTTTTTCTCTTTCTTCTAAAATTCGTCTTTTTTGCAGAGACCTTCTGACTGGCAGCTTGTCTCATCCACCATCTTGGCTCCTCCCCCCACAACTACCCTTTCTTTTTCCTTCTTTGTCTAAGTCATCAAACATCCTGGCTTTTGCGATCCTATTAAGTCTTGTTATCACCAATGTTTTATACTTTTTCATATAGTGCCTTAAACCCCTTTGAAACTTGTAACAGCTGACACCTATCACTCAGAAAAACAAAATTTTCAAAGTAAATTAATTTTCTTTAGTTTTATTACATGGCAATTCACCTACCACTTTGTTAAATGTCTGAATCTTAAGCAGAATATTTTAAATGCTTGAGTAAGCCAATGTGCTACTCATTCAAAAAGGTGGTAGGATTGTGTATGGTACTTCTAATGGCCGTAAGTGGTGACTTTTATAGGCGGTGGTGATAAATTCACTTAGAAGAAAACCATAATGTCACCTAACAATAACCTTAAAACACATATCATTGAGATATTTGATATATAAGAAAATATTTCAAGTCTATTTAGAATACAAGTATTAGATATGAGATGGTGAAAATGAATTTTTTTTAAAAAAAGAGAAAATTAAAGACAATAAAAGGAACTGAAATTTATTTCCTATTCTTTTCTAAACTTGATTTGTCAGGATAACAATGTCGAGAGAAAAATATTAGTAATAGGAATAAAAATATAAAAATTCATTGAAGAAGATATAATTTTCAATTGTTCTGTAAGTAAGACAGGCTTGGTGAAAGTTTTACAGTATTCAAGAAGCAAATATGATTAAGCTAAGGCTAAGGGAGCCCATCAGAATAGAAGAAAATATTGGGAAATAACTACTGCTAAAGCAAGGAGGTCAGAGGAATAGAGGCCAATTCAAATCTAATGTCAATATTCAAGAGGGAACCAAATCTAAGGGAGCAGAATAGGGGTTAAACTTCTGAAATGCTGTGTAAAAAAGATAAAAGATTAGGTATAGAACCAGGTTATATTCCAGAGGAAATATCATCCAACAGATGTCCCAGTTATAGTAAGTGATGCTAGAATGAGTCATTTGAAAATTTTAGTACCTTGACAAGCTACATGGAATATCAAATGCACTTCTATAGATGTCTATGTTTAATAGCAAGAGAAAACATTGAAATATTGAAAAACAGGGTAAAACAGAACTGTTGGAAACTTTGAGGACACCTGTAGTACAAATAGCTTGGAAATTTTGTATCTCATGTTACATAATATTCTATTTCTTTCTAATACTGTAGCCTTCAGGTCAAATGTAGAATATTACAGATATTTACCATAGTTACAACTTCCATTCCCATACTCTATGCCTCCACCCTTCTCTGCCACCATTTAGTGAAGAAAAACATTTTTAATGTTCAGCCAGGCAGAGATTTTATTAATTCTAGGACAAGTCAGAGTTATTACATGCAACTAGTATGGTACTCAGACTAACACCATCATGTCCTTGTTCTGAGACAGGTAGAAAAGAAGCTTCTTGGAAGAAGCCATGACTACTTCAAGCATAGGCTCCTATAAATGGTATACACCACACTTCCAAAGAAACAAAGGATAACAAAGCTTTAGAGAGTTTTTTTATTTATTTAATATATATTTATTTTTTGTTCTATATTATTCAACTATTGTAAGTTTATCATTTTTTGACCTCTTTCTGGTTATTGAAATTGATCTCACATATTATGACCCAGCTAAACCATACGTACCTATGTAATATTATCTTGTCTTTTTATCCTGCGATTCTCTATACAAGCAAAAGGATGACATTTACAAAGTGCACTTCTTACCATTTAGATGAACAAAAGAACAAACATAAATGAATATTTTGTTACAGCATGCAAGTGTCTCCACAATCCTTCCTTGGATAACAAGATTTGTCACTGCTTGATGTGACTATTACATTCAAACAGCATCATAGCCCTTGGTGTTCTTCTCCCACCTTAAAATTCAATTTATCCCTATCTTTCCTTCCCACCTAAGTCCTGCTCATACAAAATAACACAGGATAGCTATCACTGCCTCCATACAATATTCTCTGAAACACACACACACACACACACACACACACACACACATACATTGTGTCTGCATTCATTACTCAATTATAAGTTTACTTATCTCAAGGAAATATGTCATCGTGCTTTCCATGAAATGGGTATTTGTTTAAAGAGTGAATCATTTTGTGTTATAATTGATGTTTGAAAATTCACTTTGACATTTTAGAACAAGAAGATCAGAATTTCCTATTATCCAGAGCTTCCTATATTACTTAGTGTATTATAAACCTTGACTAATATTTGGTGATTTAGAAAAAAATAGCCTTTTCTATAGTGATGAAAATGTCTGTCTCTAGCAAAAGAACTTAAACTTCTTAGATTGGAGGCAATCTTTTTCATCCATTTTCATAAACTTAGCATCTATAAGAGCTTAGACGCTCAATAAAAGTTGATTGAATTGAATTGAATTTGCTGCCAAATTCCCTTAAATATCATTTACTGTACACCCACAGGATACTTAGCCTTCCACTAGAAGCTGATCTTATTTAAATCCTTTTTACCACATAAACGCATTTTTAGAAAGTGCTGATGATGTGACTTCTATTGAGTTAAATGAATACTGCATACTACTGTCCTCATTGAATACATGACTTTAAAAAGACAACTGGGAAACTTTTCAAATTAAAAGAGTTTTTTTTTCTTACTGTTTAGCGCAAGGAAAAAGCTAAACAGATGATAAAAATTATTAACAATAAGGTTTTTAACATTTATATTTTAAAATGTAAACATCTAGTAATTACTAAAATATGTCATTTACCATTACAGAACTATTAAAATTAAAAAACCAGTTGACTTGGAAGGTTTAAAAACAGAATTCATGAGAAAACAAAATGTAGGCCAGTGAAATATCACACAGCTCTCTAAGACTGATGTTTTATTGCATGTCCCTGTTTTTGTGTTTTCTGTCATACCTAAGTAGAGTTCAATGTCAATAACAACTCCTCAAGCCCTATGATGTCTTCAAATATTCAATATCCCAATTCCATTTTCTTGGATACAAGATTGAGTTATCAAATTGCTATTGATTATTTGTGAGAGAATAATGTTTTAGAAAGAATAAGGGTTGACATTTTCATCCCAACTTGTATGTAATTAACATAAATGTTCTGCTGATGAGTAGTTTTTATTTCTTTGACAAATTAAATTCATACTGTCATTTGTTTTAGTATTTTCATTTGTTCTCTAATATCACATAGAAAACTAAAATTTTTCATAAAGATCACAGAAATTTGAGGTAGAATTGAACATGAAGTAGAATAATCTTGAAAAGTACATTAAACAGGTATGGTATTTTTTTCTAACTTCAAAATATTAAGGGGTACAAAATGGTTTTGTTACATGGATACAGTGTATAATGCTGAAGTCAGGGCTTTCAGTGTGCACATCGCTAAAATAATGTTCATTGTACCAAACAGGTACGTATTTAGCACTCACCCTCCTCTTCCAAACTCTCCCTTCTTTGTTTCCAATGTCCTTTACATAGAGAGATGATTTCTCAATCCCATTTCCGCTTAGCATTTAAAGTTATGTATGGCTACATGCTGTGTTTGTAATCTTCCCTTAGGAAATAACAAAATGCACACAGATGACAAGGTTCATTACAAAGAAGTACAACAGTATTATAAAATAATAAAAACATTTTGCTGGCCAGAAAGATCTATCCACAAAAAAGTGTTTTGAAATGATTATAAATGCGCCAGACAAACAAATGAAATAATAATTATTATATCCTTACTCTCAGTGTTTCTCAGGAGCAAATATATGAATGAGAAGCATTGAGGGGTAAACCAGTATAAATAGCAAGTAAGAGTACACGCTCCAGAGCCAGTGAAATCCTAGGTCTGACATTTAATGATTATGTGCCAATGAGTAAGATTTTTAGTTTTTCACTTTTTCAGTTTCCTTGACTATAACATGAAAATAAACATATTTTCTATTCCTGGTAATTGATAGAAGTAATAATATAAGCAACACACCAATGACATTGTGTGGCACTCAGTAAACACTCTACAAATGTTTGGTGTTGTTATGATTCTTGCATAATAAATTTAGTGGAAATAGACAAATGAGAAATGTCTCATGGTCCTAATAAAAATAGAATTTGAGATGGGACATTAAAAGTAGAACCCTGTTCCTGATGTCATGTTGCTGCATTGCATATATTCCTTCTGTTACTGATTTAAGATCCAAATATAACTCTTCAATTTTTTCAGAACAAATAGCTTTAGTAGTGATCCAAGATGGTAAAGTTTTGGTTCAACAGGACTTTTTATATCGTTTCCAATTCTAACTATGCAAGAGAAAAAATCACAGGAACAGAAAGGCTCTTATTCTTTGGCACTGAGGTAGAAGTTTGAACAAAGCAGGTGAGCAAATGATATAGGTTACACTTTTTTCTCTGTTCACTACATTAGAATCCATTTAGCTCTTCTGGGTGTGATGATGAGGGCTGATATACATCAGTATTATCCTTTATAAATTAAAATATAATTCAGTGTATAGAAGAATTATTTAGGTTGTCATCCTAAGGAAACTCCCCCAAATAATGTGTTAAGGGAGGCCATGTATTAAAGGAAATTGGAAATTTTCTATTGAAATTAGTCTTTTTAATTTTATTTAAACTGTCAACAAGAAAAATAACATCTTAAGAGAGTATTTATGTTCTCATTTTAAAAGTTTATACCAGGTATTACCCCTAAACAGAATTACCTATACACCTCATCTCCCTCTCCCCTCTAAAATGAAGGTATAAAAATATCTGGATCCCAATGGGATGTTGGATAGTCACTCTGCGATTCTCCCTGTATGCATGATAAATAAATCTCTTTCTCTCATTAATCTGCCTTAACTATGAGTTGATCTTTCACAAACATTCTGGGGAAAGGGGAAGTTTCCCCAAACCTCCAAAACATCATACTAAACATTGTGAAATAAAGCTAAAAATATATTTAAAGGAACTTTATAGCCTCAAATCCTTAAATAGATAATTAGAAATGTGGCTGAAAATAGCTATATTGTGTACTAATTTTGAGAGTATAAAAAGAGAAATAATAAAATACAAAAAATAGAAGGAAAAAATATAAAGGTAATTAAAAATAGCAAAATAGAAATGAATACTAAATAGAACAAGCTAGTAAAGCAAAAAACTGGTTCTTTGAAAAGATCAATGATAATAATAAAACTTTATCATAAATTAGTAGGGCAGGAAAGAGGGGAGATAGGGAACCAACGGAGAAAGGAAAAAATGGAAAAATGAAAGAAGGAAAAAAAGAAGCAAAGAAGCAGATTCCAAAAAGAAAAATCTTGCAAATGAAAAGAAAGGGAGGGCATAATTTAAAATAGAATGAACTTTTAAAACATAATATGACAATAGCTAATTTAATTCAATGCATTTTAAAAACAACAGAAATGGATCAATCCCCAGAAAAAAAGAAAAACACCAAAAGTTATCCACAAATAATTTGAATATTTGAATATCAAAAGAGTAAAAAAAATAGTTAAAAATGTTTGCACTGGTTTAACATCAGTGAATTGGTAGAATATAAAACTCAAAATTCAACCTCTCCATAAAAACAATAGAAAATGAGATGAAACTATTAAAATTATCTTTATGTATTCTGGAAATTAATCAAAGGCTTGTAGGAATCTGGAAAATGTTTACACAAGAAAGACAACTGATATTTCTAAGAACAGGAAACAGAAAGGAACTTACTCGCAAGAAATTTTATTGAATAATTTGTTCTCATCTGTATGGTGGCTTCCTGGAAAAACAGCCCAAAAGTCTTGTCTTTATCTTCTCAAACTCAGAAGTGGTCTAGAGATAAACTTGCTTCCCAGGAGGCATTTGTTGAAAACATTTATTCTTAGACATTAATGTCCTAGATTGTTGATGCCCAAGATGATAGGTTACAGTTGAGGCAAACAATAGACTAACCAAAAATTTTGGAACAAAATCTGGGGTATAAGATGTCATAAGAGAAATTAATATACAGTGTGGTTGAGAAAGCCAAGATGTTGGACTTTCTAGACAAATACATTGAATCATTTATTTTAAATATGATGAATGAGCTAAAGTAAATTATGTCTAAAGAGCTAAAGAAAACTATAGGAATGATGCTTCATCAAATTGAGAATACAATAAAGAGAAGGAAATAATAAAAAGCAACGCAATAGTTGTTTTGGAGGTGAAAATTAAAAGTGATGAAATGAAAAATTCACTGGAGAGGCTCAAGAACAGATGAAAGTGTGCAGAGGAAAGAATAAATGAAGACAGGTCAATTGAGATTATCCAGTCTGGGAAACAAAAACACTGAAAAATAATGAACAGATTCTCAAATACCTGTGAAGAACCATCAAGTGTAACAGTGTATGCATAACAGGGTTTCCAGAAGAAGAGGAAAAAGAAAAATGGGCAGGAAGAATATTTGAAGAAATAATGGCAAAAAAATTTCCCAAATTTGATTGCACAAGAAGTTCATGAACATTAAGTAGGATAAACTCAAGGAGATCCACAACTGGACACATCATAATCAAACTGTTTTAAGCTACAGATAAAGAAAGAATCTTAAAATATAAAATACAGTATACATGAAATGTTTGTAACTTTTTTCAATCTTATTAAGAAGACAATGGCAGAAAAATAATTATAAATACATACCAATTAACATGGATGTATGAAAAAAGAATATTCACAATAATAGCTAAAAGCAATGGAGAGGGATATATGGGAGCAAAGTTTTGGTATACTATTTAAATTAAGTAGTTATTAATTATGTTAAATGTAAATGCACTATACTACTTAACAAAAAGGCATAGATTGTCAGAATGAATAAAACATATCCTGATCCAAGTACATGAAGTTTACGAGACACTCATGTATTTCTTTTAGTTTTTAAATTTTTATGAATATGTAATAGTTTTACACATTTATGGGATACATGTGGTATATTTATACAAATATACAGTATGTAATGATCAAATCAGGGTAATTGGAATATCCATCACTCAAACATTTGTCATGTCTTGGTGTTGAGAACATTCCAAATCTTTTCTTAAACTCTTATGAATTATGTAATAAATTATTATTAACTATAGTCACTCTATTTTGCTATCAAACACTAGAAATGATTTCTTCTATATAACTATATTTTTGTACCCATTAAACAATTGCTCTTCATCCCCCCTCCCCAGTACCCTTCCCAGCCTCTGGTAGTTACTATTCTATTCACTACCTCCATGAAATCAATTTTTGGTGCCCACATATGAGTGAGAACACGTGATATTTGTCTTTCTGTGCCTGATTTATTTCACTTAACGTAATGTCCTCCAGTTTTATTTATGTTGCTATAAATGACAAAATTTCATTATTTTATATGGCTGAATAATATTCTATTTCATATATGTATATATACACCATATTTTCTTTATTCATTCATCCATAGATGGACACTTAGATTGATTACATATGTTTACTATTGTAAATAATGTCTCAATAAATATAGCATGCCAATATGTTTACTATTATAAATAATGCTTCAATAAATATAGCATGCCAATATCTTTTCAGTATATTAATTTCCTTTCTTTTGGATGTGTAACCAGGAGTGGGATTGCTGAATCATATGATAGCTCTTTTTTTATTCTTATGAGGAAACTTCATACTATTTTCCACAGTGGCTACACTAATTTACATTCCCACCAACAGTGTACAAGTATTCCCCTTTCGCCACATCATCACCAACATTCGTTATTGCCTGTCTTATTGATAATAGTAATTTTAACTGGAGTGAGATAATACCTCATTGTGATTTTGATTTGCATTTTCTTGACAATAAGTAATGTTGAACATTTTGTCATATACCTTTTGGACATTTGTATGTCTTCTTTTGAAAAATGCCTGTTCAGATTTTTTGCCCCTTTTGTAATCAGATTATTTGTTTTTTTTCATTATTAGGTTGAGTTCTTTATATATTCTGGTTGTTAATCCCTTGCCGGATAAATAATTTGCAAATATTTTCTCTTATTCTGTACATTGTGTCTTCTATTTGTTGATTCTTTTGCTGGGTAGTAGGTTTTCAGCTTAATATAATCCCATTTGTCAATTTCGTTGCCTGTACTTTCAAATCTTACTCAAGAAATCTTTTCTCAGATCAATATTGTGAAGCATTTTCCCAAGGTTTTGTTCTAGTAGTTTCATAGATTCAGGTCTTACATTTAAATTTTTAATCCATTTTGATTTGAGTTTTGTATATGGTAAAAACATAGAGTTCTAGTTTTATTCTTCTGCATATGGATATTAAATATTCTCAGCCCAATTTACTGAAGGAACTAGCCTTGCCCCAATGTATATTCTCAGTACCTTTGCTGAAAATTAGTTGGCTGCAAATGAGAAATGTGTGGATTTATTTTTTTGGCTAACCATTCTGTTCCACTGGTCTCTGTGTCTGTTTTTATGCCATCATCATGCCACCACGTTAATTTGGTTACTACAGGTTTGTAGTTTATATTGAAGTTAGATATTATAACACCTCCAGAGTTTGTTTATTTGTTTTTTTTCTGTTTGTTAACTTTTGTTGTTTTTTTGTTTTGTTTTTTTCTCATTGCCATTGCTTTGTCTATTTGTGGTCTCATACAAATTTTAGCATTGTTCCTATTTATGTAAAGAATGTCACTGGTGTTTTGATAAGGATTACATTGACTCTGTAAATAATTTTGAGTGGTACTGACATTTTAACAATTTTAATTTGTCCAATCCATGAAGACAGGAAATCTATTTTTTGTGTCCTCTTCAATTTCTTTCATTAGTGTTTTGTAATATTTCTTCTGAAGATATTCTACTTTTTGGCTAAATTTATTTCCAGGTATTTTGGACTTTTTGTAGCTATTATAAATGGAATTACTTTCTTGATTTCTTTTTTAGAATATCTTTTGTTTAGATAAAGAAATGCTACTGATTTAAATGTGTTGATTTTGAATCCCATAAATTTACTGAATTCACTTATCAGTTATAGCAAATTTTCAATGAAGTCTTTAAGCTTTTCTAAGTATAAAATTACATAATCTACAAAGAAAATTTGACTTCTGCCTTTCCAATTCAAATGCCCTTTATTTCTCTCTCTTGTGTAATTGTTCTGCATAGGACTTCCAGTACTATGCTTAATAAAAGGAGTAAAAGTAGTTATACTTGTCATGCTCCAAATTTTATAGGAAAGGCTTTCAATTTTTCCCTTTTCAGTATAATGTTAGCTTGGGGGTTGTAATTTGTGTTCTTTATTATTTTGAGGTATGTTCCTTCTACACTTAGTTTTTTGAGATTTTTTATCAAGAAAAGATGTAGAATTTTATCAAACATTTTTCAATATCTATTGAAATGATTTTTGTTCTTGATTCAATTAATGTGATGTATTACATTTATTGATTTGCTTATATTAACCATTTTGCTTCCCTAGGATAAATCCTACCTCATTATTTTGAATAATTATTTTCATGTGTCATTAAATTTGGTTTGCTAGTTTATCATTGAGAATTTTTGCCTCTATGTTCATCAGAGATATTGGACTATATTTTTCTGTAGTGTTTGTCTGGTTTTGGCATCAGGATAATTCTGTTGGTATGGATGGAATAAGTTTGAAAATATTCTCTCCTCTTCAATATTTTTTAATAGTTTGAATAACATTGGTATTAATTCTTCTTTAAATGTTTGGTAGAATTCAACAATGAAGATGCTCGGTTCTGGGCTCCTGTTCAATGGAATACTTTTTATTACTGGTTCTATCTCATTGCTTGTTATTGGTATGTTCAGATTTTCTCTTTCTTCATGGTTCAATCTTGATTTGTTGTATGTGTCCAGGATTTTATCCATTTCTTCTAGGTTTTCCAATTTATTGGCATATAGTTGCTCATAATAGTCTCTAATGATCATTTGAATATCTGTAGTATGAGTTATAATGCCTCCTTTTTTGTTTCTGATATTATTTATTTGGATCTTTTCTCTTTTTTCACAGTCTAGCTAAATGTTTGTCAATTGTGTTTTTATTTTCAGAAAAAGAAGCTTTTCATTTGTTGGTCTTTTGGAATTTTTGTCTCAATTTCATATATTTATTCTATGACCTTTACCTCTTTCTATTAATTATGGGTTTGGGTTTTTCTTGATTTTTTAATTCTTTTGGCTGCATTACTAGGTTTTTTATTTGAAGTATTTCTACTTCCAGACATTTATTGTTATAAACTTTCCCCTTAGTACTGATTTTTCTGCATCTCATAGGTTTTGGTATATTATGTTTCCCTTTCATTTGTTTCAAGAAACATTTTTTTAATTTCCATCTTAATCTTCTCATTGATCCATTGGTCATTCAGGAGCATGTTATGTAAATTTCCATGTATTTGTAGTTTCCAAAGTTCCTATCATTTTTTATTTCTAGTTTTATTCCATTGGGGTCAGATGAGATACTTGATATGATTTTAATCTTTACAAATTTGTTAATATCATTTGGAGAATGCTTCATGTGTTGATGACATGAATGTATATTCTGCAGCAGTTGGATGAAATGTTTCATAAATATCACTTAGGTCCATTTGGTCTAGAGAAGTTATTCATTCTAAATTTGAAATATAAATAGATTGAAAGTAAAATGATAGAAAAATGTATTCTATTCAAAAATTAGTTAAATGAGAGCTGTAGTGGCTACGAAAAATGTATTGTTTACTTCCCCCTTTAATTCTGTTATTTTTTGTTTCACATATTTTGGAGCCCTCTTGTCAGGTGCATATATGCTTCAAAATTGTTATATCTTTTGATATAAAATTTACCCTTTTATTAAAGTTCTTTTCTGTTTCTAATAAAAATTTCTGTCTTAAAGTCTATTTTTTCTCAAATAAATGTAGTGGTTGTCAGGGGATAGGGAAGATAGACTATTGGAACTAACTGCTAATATGTATGAGGGTTTTTCTGGTTGGAAGGGTGGATGATGGAATGTCCTGGAATTAGATAGTTGTGATAATATACACTGAAACACTGAAATGTACATTTAAAGATGGAATATAAAGAAGTTTGCAATAAATATAGTCAGCACATGTAGTTTTACATGAAAGCTCTACAAAATATTTAAAAAATAGTTATTTCCAAATTTATGAAAACTTATTAGCATAAGATGTCAAACACAGTTGTGCTTTCTACTAATTTTATGAGACTAGTATGATTGGTATAAAAAAACCTTCAGAAAAGTAGTGAGTAAAAATGTTATCATTACACATCAATATTTATTACTTATGACAATAAATGAAATAATATTTTAAAATATTATAAATGGAATCCAAATTTCTTTCTCTTTCTGTTTCATGAATTTAATTATATATAAATATATATACACACATATGTGTATGTGAATGTTTATAAAATATTATGATCAAGTTGGATTCATCCCAGAAGTGCAAGAATAGTTTAATGTAAGAAAATCTGTAAATGTAAAGTATCACATTAAATAAAGACTTAACTATCAGCAAGAATATACATCAAATATGACATAATTTATATAAAACTTAAAAGCATTGGAAGTAAAACTACATAAAGCTGCTTTGATATATATAGAGAGATAGATAAATATAAATATTGAGAATCGTGATTACTTTTAGGGCATGAGAGCAGATTATGCATGCAATCTGTCAGGTATAAAATAATTCTTCAACTATGTTGATTATATTTTATTTTTTAAGCTAAGTAGTTGCTATATGGGGGTTGCATATTTTATCTTTCATATTTGTATTTCTGTGCTGTTTTATAAAGATGTTTATATAATCAAATTCATGGGCCTTTTTGTGAATTCTATTCTAATTTTCAATCTAATACTCTTACATATATATACCAGTTCCCAGTAATAATATATAATTTCCAAGCTACTTATCATTTTTACATGTATAAAATATATTCAAATTATGTATTTTACTCAAAAATTTATTGAAATGATTAAAAGGAATAATGATAAACAGTATTTTCATATTCATGAAAACAAGATTTACATGCCAGTGTAAAAGTACAGATTTCCCTTGAATTATACCTAAAATGATTACTTGTTCATTGAGGTAAACAAATTATTATTTTTCTAGTTGGAACCAGAGTTTCTCTTAAGAAGGATTTGTCTTTAGTTAAGAAAAAATATCACCCTAGGCTGCTTTTAATGAAGAAGACAAGAATAAAAAGAAAGTATGAGTATGTGAATAGAACTAAGAACAAAACTGACAAGAGAGAACAAAAGAAAAATACTAAGAAAGATGATGGGAAAAAGAAAGAGTGAGAGAGAGAGACAAAATGGTTGGAAGAGAATTTCAAATGAGACATAACAAGACAATGGAGAAGGGAAGAAAATATAGTAGATAACAGTAGAAAAGAGATAAGAAGAAGAGAGGTGGGAAATGGCCCCATGATATGGCAGAAAACCAGCTACTGAGGAGAAAGTTGGCCAGTAAGAACTCCCTAGGATAAGATGAATAAGGATTTTTAAATCAAAGGAGTCTAACATTGAATTTCAAATTATTTGCATTGCTTTGAATTTCCTCAGATAGGAAATAAAGTCTGATAATCTTATTAAGTCTTTTATGGTTGACATGAAAAATAAATAGAATATACAATAAAGAGAAGTGTAGTCTGCCCAGTATTTTACTGATACCTGTGCAGAGAGCTCAGCATACTATTTAGGACACATTTTTTCAGAAGTTCTTGGCAGTGACTTTCACAAAATGAAAAAGAACAATTGCCAGGTAGATTTCTCAGGCGTGAACACACACACACACACAGACACGCACACATACATGCACACAAATATTTTCTATGTATATAAAAAAATGTTGACTCAAGTAGATTAGATAAATTGGATCGTATTTTTATATGAAAACTGAAACAGAATATTTTTATTTCATTTTTAAGTTCTGGTTTTATTTCTGTTAAAAAATTCACTGAATTTGTATTTTTTTGGTCCAAACCTCTATTTCATGGGTTCTTTCAGAGTCTACCAAAGTAAAGGAGGATAAAGAAGTTATTACAACAATTTTTTTTAATCTTATATTAATTTATTGGACTTATTATCCTTAAATACAGTTTCTATACATTTTGACAAATTTGTTTATACATATATGTGTATGATTATTTAATTCTTATAACCATTCTGAAGTTGGCATGATCAATCCCAGTTTTAAAGATGAAGCGAGATGTGGTGTCTTTACTTAATTTATTACAGAAAAATGAGAAACTTTTGAGAGAGAAAAGGGAGCTCTTATTAATTAATCTAAGATAACAAGTATAAGCCAGGACTGTGAAATCATCAAATA
>CAUYSK010032869.1:0-11235 GCA_963575035.1 Avahi laniger | reverse complement strand
TGTGTTTTATCAAAGACTATAAATTTTAGATGTTCTATGGTTTTCACAAAACTACTAATTTTCACCCTACTTTATCATTCTCCTTTAAAAAGAATGGTAAGTACTTATTTGAAACTTATTGTTCTAAAAGTACTTTATATTGTTGAATAATATTCTTTTTTAAAAAAATCACTTTATTGAGGTATGGTTGACATATAAAAAGCTATACATATTTACTATATACATCTTGATGAGTTTCAGGACAGGTATATACCTATGAAACCATCACCACCATCAAGGCCATAATCAAATCCATCACCTCCCAAAGTTTCCTCCCACCTGTTTTATTATTATTATTGTTTTGTTGTTGTTTGTTTTTGTGGTAAAAACACAACGTAAGATCTACACTCTTAGCGTATTTTAAGTATGCAATCCAATATTGCTAGCTATAGGCACAGTGTTGTATAGTAGATTTCCAGAACTTAATTTCTTGCATAAGTGAAACTTTATACTTTTTAACAATCACTTTTCCCCTTTCCCTTCTCCCCAGCCACTGGCAACCACCATTCTACTCTCCCCCTTTATGAGTTTGACTATTTTAGATTCCACATATAAGTGAGCTCATGTAATATTTGTCTTTCTGTCTGGCATATTTTACTTAACATAATGCCCTCCAGGTTCACCTATGTTGCAGCAAATGGCAGGATTTTTTTCTGTTTAAGGCTGAGCAATATGTCATTGTGTATGCGTATATATATATATATATATAAATACTTCTTTATCCATTCAGCTATGGATAGACATTAGGCTATTTCTGTATCTCGGCTATTGTGAATAATGCTACAATGTACATGGGAACACAGATATCTCTTCAAGATTCTAATTTTAATTTCTTTGTACATATACCCAGAGGTGACATGGGTGGATCATATAGTAGTTCTATATTTTAATTTTTGAGAAACCTCCATGCTGTTTCTCATAATGACTGTACCAATTTACATTCCCACCAATAGTATATAAAAGTTCTCTTTTCTTCTTTTACCAGTACTTGTTTTCTTTTTTTTTTAATAATAGCCATCCTAACAGGTGTGAGGTGATATCTCATAATGATTTTGATTTGTATTTCCCTAATGATTAGTGATGTTGAGCATTTCTTTATATGCTTGTTGGCCATTCATTGTCTTCTTTTGAGAAATGTCTATTCAGAGCCTTTGTCTATTTTTACATTGGATTATTTGTTTTACTGGTATTCAGTTATATGAGTTCCTTATATATTTTGGATTTTAAATCACTGATGAAATAAACTGAACTAGACACAAATAAATGGAAAGATATCCTGTATTCATGGATTGCAAGAATTCATACTGTAAAAAATGTCCATATTACACAGAGCAAACTACAGATTCAATGAAATCCCCATCAACATTTTTTTTTTTTTTTTGAGACAGAGTCTCACTCTGTTGCCCAGGCTAGAGTGCCGTGGCATCAGGCTAGCTCACAGCAACCTCAAACTCCTGAGCTCAAGCAAGCCTCCCGTCTCGGCCTCCCAGGGTGCTAGGATTACAGATGTGAGCCACTGCGCCCAGCCTCCATCAACATTTCAGAAGCATTTTTTACAGAAATTAAAAAAAAAAACCCTAAAATTGATATCAACCACAAAAGACTCTGAATAATAGCCAAAGCAGTCTTGAGAAAAAAGAAGAAAGCTGGTGGTATCACATTATGTCATTTCAAAATATACTGTAAAGGTATAATAATCAAAACAACATGGTACTGGCATAAAAACAGACACATAGACCAACAGAAGAGAATAGAGAACCCAGAAATAACCCAGGTATATACAGTCAACTAATTTTCAAAAAGGGTGCCTAGAATACACGATGGGGAAAGAATAGTCTCTTTAATAAAGAATTGGGAAAAGTGGATATCCACACAGAAAAATGAAATTGGGCCTTTAATTTATACCATATACAAAAAATCAACTCAAAATTTATTACAGACTTACATGTAAGACCTGAAACCATAAAGCTTCTGGAAGAAAACATAGGGAAAAAATTTCGACATTAATCTCAGCAACAATTTTTTTAGATATGACACCCAAAGCACAGGCAACACAAGTAAAAATAAACCAGCGAGATTGCATCAGACTAAAAATCTTCTGCACAGCAAAGAAAGTAGTCAACAAAATGAAAAGGTGGCCTACAAAATGGGAGAAAATATTTGAAAACCCTACATCTGATAAGGGGTTAATACTCCCTGTGAACACTTCAGAAGACCTGTCTCTACTCCGTCTCAGCATAGTGTGCTTCCTGGGACCTCATCTAAGCAGCCCTCTGAGTGTTTCTGGCCTCATAATTGTAAAAGTAAAGTGTGTTTCCAGACTTGTGTCTTAATAAATATTTATGGCATAATTTACATTGATGTGAAGCACACAATGGCTCCTTTCTGCATTGTTAAAAAGATCCGGAATTTTGTGTACTGGGGGCTGTATTAGTGTCTAGTTTCCCTGCTTGCCATTAAGAAGACGTGCACTGTAAAATTTCGTGGAGTAGGACCCCAGGGCTGCTTCACATAACACAGAAACCCCTTTGCAAATACTTTGGTTTTTGTCTTTCAGTTTCACATTTTGTTCCAAGAAAGTGCTGATCCATTTGACTTAAATATTAACTTTGGAACATTTTAGCAACTCATTAAATCTCTTTTTCTCACTTCACTTGCAGGTGGAGTCCATTATAATCAAACTGCAGGGGGCGGGGGGGAGCTGTCTTATAATACACACACACACACACACACACACACACACACACACACACTCCTTGCAAAAGGCATGAGACAGAATTTGTATTCTTTGTGTGGTCCTCAAGACACGGCAATTTTCCCCTGCTTCAACCCCAGGGACCTTTAGTGATGTCTGGAGACATTTTAGGCCTTTACAGTTGAGGAGATACTACTGGAATACAATGGTAAGGCAGGGATGGTGCTAAAAATCCTACAGTGCGCAGACATGCCTCCCACAACAAAGAATTATCCAGCCTTGTTTGTCAGTAACACTGAAGTTGAAAAACTGTCGTGTAGACCAAAGAGAAAGAAAATGTTTTAGCAACAACTCTGCTTCTAAAGCTATATATGCGCCACCTCTGAAGAAAATTAGTGTCAAACTTCCATTTATTTTCTAGCCTCAAGGAGCTCATGACTAATGCTGAATGTTTCTGAATACATACAGGCCTGAGTTCCAATGCTAGTGCAACCATATTTTAGCTATGTGACCTTGGACAGGTACTCAAGGGCAAAATGATTTTAAACCATTTTTAAAAGATAATAATACCTACCTTGAAGGTCTTTTCTGCAGATTAACAAGGTAATGTATTTATAGCCCTAAAAATGTCTGAGATAGAGCAGGCTCATGACAAATACTACCATTGTGTCTCTGTAATAATTATATAAAATAAAAGGATCATCAGAGACCCTTAATATAATTTCCCTACTCACTCCATGTATTAAGTCCCCGCGAAGTTTCAGGGATGTTCTCCCTCTTTACATACAATTTCTCTCTACAAGATGATAACATAAAATAGAGGTGTTCATAGAATGTTGTCAGCACCCCAAAGGGGCACATAACCTTACCTACAAGTAGGGGAAAGACTTGCTCAAGGAGAAGGTGATTGACTTAAGTTTAAATTTTTATGATTCTGAGAATGTTATCTAACATAGTCTCAAAAATCTGTTCACTTATTCTACTTTCTCACTGACCTCACTCATTTATTCCTTCCACAAACTGTCGATAGTCATATCATTAGCAATAGCATTGATGGTTTAATTAAAATTTGAACATTCATCCAATTCCAGCCACCTGCTGTCTTTTATATCCGCCCATATTTCAAAAGCACAGACTGTTCCCATTTTTTAAAGTTGGCTATATCTGCTATGGTTGGAATAAGAAACCCAGAAAGGCTATGATGATAGAGCTTGGCGAATGTCCATTGATCTGGGTTCATGGCATATATGTGACTTTCACACACCCAGAAAGCATAGGCACAAAACAGTGTCCATAATTGCAACATTTACAGCAAAATCTCTAGTTGGAAGTATTTACTGCTAGTGGCATAAGGTCAATCATCTCATTACTTATGAATTTCTTCCTGCTCCTTTTAGCAACTGAATAGATATTTAGATCAATGTATTCTTAGCCTGCAGTTTCCTATTCCTTATAAAGATTATTGAACTAACATTGGAGTAGTGAATTATTTTTAAATGGGAAATGACATATCATTTATGTGGTCACTAAATAATGATATTCCTGATTTGCGGCTATTATAGAAAATTAAAAGAGGAGCTGAAATTTCATACTACCACAGGGCACAAAAGGATTTTGTGAAATAAAGTTTGGAAATAACTCCAAGGAATCTGAATTTGGAGTTATTACTACTACGCTTCCTTGACTTGTGTGCAGCCCATGGATGTGTGGAAGGCATACGTTCATTGTAAATACCTGTCTCTCCTGTTTCCCTGTGAGCATCCCAGGGGCAGGAACAGAATTTGAATCAAAGTGTACCGAATGCTCAACACCATGCCTAGTATACAACAGGCAAATAGGTATTCGTTTAATAAATGATTTGTTTGTGGACTCACATTAGAACCCAGGACACTGTGGACTCTGTGATTCGTTATCCAGACTCCTCTTCAGGACTGAAGGCCTTGTTCCCCAGTTGCTGGAAGTGCGGCTGGTAGATGGCCCTCAGATTTCACCTTTCTATAGGGATTGTCTGGGCTGAAGGGAGTCATCTATTCCAAGGCCCTGATCTCTGCCTTGGGCAGCCAGATCCAGTGATTGGTGTACATAGGTAGGGGTACAACAGTCTGGTCCTCTGCCTAACAGGGCCAATTCTGAAGGACTATCCCAGCTTTAGATCTCTTGGTGAAGTAGCTGAGGCCTTTGTTGTAAAGCCGTGACACCTTCTCTTTCTCTCTAACAGGGCTTCCTTCCTTTCATTTTCATAGGTATTCATCCCAAAGGTATTCTGGGCTAACGGGCTAATCTCTGTCTTAGCATCTTTGTCCTTCAGAACTCAACAGGTAACAGGGAAAGGGTCAATTCAACAATGCAAACGCACACACCACACATTGATTGATTAACTCATGTGCATAATCACTTTCCACTCCCTGTCTCACTTAATCCTAGCAACCCCCTGTGGTGCTAGGTATTGCTATTTTTATCTAACAGAGGAGAAACTTCTGCTGAGAAATATCAAGTGACTTTGTCAAAGGTCCCAAAATTAAAAAGAGGTTTACTTGGGACTTATATTGTGATTTTTTGACTCCAAAACACCAAACCCTTGTACTTTTGATTGTAACATTTGATGTTAAATGTGTTGAGAAGCCCAGTTTTCAACTAATAGAATAACAATAGAAACCTGGAAGTAAGTTAATGAGTCTCATATCCCTATGGTAATGTGTAACATTAGTCCCAATAAATAAAATTATAACAGAATTGTGGAAAGTGAGCTACTTGTAAGTACAGATGACTGACCTACACTTCAGAGAATGTTTATCACATGAAAATATGTTTCAGTACTTATAGAGATTCCTTCACCTGGATCTTTGACAAAGAGATATGTTCATTCATCCAACAAGAATTTGTGAGCATCTACAGTTTATCAGGCACAATTCTAAACAGTAGGGACAAAATATGCAATCAGATAAGGCACTCTACTCTCATGTGGCTTACAGTCTAGTGATGTTACACAATCGACCAATAATCAAATTATTAAAGATAATTAAAGAATATGATACATGCTATCAAGAGACAAGAGAGTACTGCGAGAAAGCATGACAGAAAGCGAGAAGAAACTACTGTATGCAGATGCTTAGGGATGTAAACCTCTTTGGGGAATTTACATTTAAGAAAAGTCCAAAGACATAAGAAGGAACCGGATCCTTGAGAGCCCGGAGACAGGGCTGCAGGCATGACACACAGCACGTGCACATATCTCAGGAAGAGGAAGGAATGTGGCCTGTGGGTGTGCCCAGAGCTCATATTTTGTAGCCCTAGTCACTTTTATTTTATTTTACTTTTTATTGATACATAATAGATGTATATATTGGTGGTACAGGAGACAATTTATTACATTCATATAATTTACAAAGATAAATCAGCATAATTGGGAGATCCATCATCTTAAATTGTTGTCTTCATGCTAGAAACATTCAAATTATTCTCTTTTAGCTGTTTTAAAATACACAATAAAGGAGTGTAAACTATGGTCACCTACTGACCTGTCAAACGCTAGAATTTATTTCTTCTACCAAACTATGTATTTCGACACATTAATGAAACTGTCTTCATCCTCCCTTATCCCCTACCTTTCCCGGCCTCTGGTAACCACCAACTTACTCTTTATCTTCATGAGATGGACCTCTTTAGCTCCCACGTATGAGTGAGATCATGCGATATTTGTCTTCCTCTGCTTGGTTTATTTCACGAAACATAATGACCATTAGTTCCATTCATGTTGATGCAAATAACAGAGTTTTGTTCTTTTTATGGCTGAATGATATTTAGCCATAAAATAATATTGCATATATATACCACATTTTCTTTATCCATTCATTCACTGATAGACCCTTAGGTTGATTCCGTATTTAGGCTTTTATGAATAATGCTGCAATAAACATGGGAGTGCAGATATCTCTTTGATATATTGATTTCCTTTCTTTTGAATATATACCCACCAGTAAAATTGCTGGATTATGATAGTTCTATTGTTGTTTGAGGAACCTCCCTACAGTTTTCCACAGTGGTTGTGCTACTTTACACTCCCACCAATAGTGTAAGAGGGAATTCCCTTTACTCGCATCCTCACCAGCATCCATTTTTCCTATCTTTTTGAAAAAAACTATTTTAACTGGGGTAAGATAATATCTCATTGTGGTTTTGATTTGCATTTCCCTGATGATTAGTGACATTGAACATTTTTTCATATGTTTATTGGTCATTTATCTATCTTCTGTTGAAAGTTTCTGTTCATGTCTCTTGCCCACATTTTAATTGGGTTATTTGTTTTTTTTTTTTTTTTCCTTGCTGATTTGCTTAGGTTCTTTGTAGATTCTGGTTATTAGCCCTTTAATGGATATATAGCTTGCAAATATTTTCTCCCATTCTGTAGGCTGTCTACTTGCTCTGTTGATTGTGTTTTTAGTTGTACAGATGCTTTTTAATTTAATCAAGTCCCATTTATTTATTTTTGTCATTGCTGTAATTGCCATTGGGGTATTTTTCTTAAATCCATTGCCTAGACCGATATCTATTTAATAGAAGAATTTTTCCTACATTTTTTTCCAGCATTCTTATGGTTTCATGTCTTACATTTAAGTCTTTTATCCATCTTGAATTAATTTTTGTGAGTGGTTTGAGATAGGGATCCTGTTTCATTTTTCTGCACGTGGCTATCCAGTTTTCCTAGCACCATTTATTGAATAGGCTTCTTTTCCCCAGTGTATATTGTTGTCTGCTCTGTCAAAGATCAGCTGGCTGTATGAGGATGGTTTTATATCTGGGTTCTCTGTTCTGTTCCATTGGTATATATCTCTATTTTTGTGCCAATATAAAATTTGTATTTGTCAATTATACCTTAATAAAGCTGGGTGTGAGAGAAAACATCAGGAAAAAATAAGGCAGTAAGTAAAGAGGTTGGAGGAAGGAAACTTAAGGAATCTGGCAATCCACTTTGAGTAGTTGATACTGGGTTGTTTTCCCTTCATTGGCTATTGATGGTCCCTGTGAAGTGATTATTATTCTATTTAAAGAGCCAGAAAAAGAGAAATAATTATATTTAGCAGTGACACTTGAGAACATTAAAAACACACTTTGAATTGAACATAGAAGTACTTAGATCAAGTCTAGATAAGTGAGACCATATAGTTTAATCACTGGGTTAGACTTCTCAAGGTATTGGGAAAAATTTTTTTGTTATGATAATAAGAACTATATCGTGTAGTGGTTTGAATGTCTTTATTAGGCCAGTGATGATAGGTGGTCCCTCTAATAAATTAATATTATTCATTCAACAGGAACATTTATTGAGTACCCACTATGGATCTGACACTCATCTTGGCACAGGGGATAGCATATGGACAAATCAAAGTCCCCTGTCTTTATGGGATTTTCATTCTAGGGAGCTAGTTGATTTGTTGGAAATATGAAGCTCCCAGACTGACTTACACATGAAGAAAAATAAGTATATCATTATACATTTGTGTTAATAAACATTGAAAAATTGGCAGTACATTTTGTTTAATATTGACAATGACATCTGTTGATAAATGTCTGTAACTCTGTGAGATATAGTAGTGCTAGAGATTTAAATTTTAGAAATGACTTGTGTCCTAAGAGACCAGAAATAAGGGCTAGATATTTTGCAAAGTGAAAGTTTAAGCACAGGGCCAAGATACAGTAGATATTCAATCAATATAAATTTACTTCCTTTTTTCTTCAATTGCATGTTTTTTTCTTCTAAACTTATAAGGACTGTCATGCTGTTTAAAACCGAGAGAAACAAAGCTGCACACACTATGAGAAATAGGTTTTAAAATATGTGTTAAATTAGTTATTTTATTCAAGTGGATAACCTAGTTCAACCTCACTATAAAGAAAGGCAAAAGGGAAGAAGAGATTCTCTTCAGACATGATTAACTGTCAATCATTTTTCTATGAGTGGCTGAGGGGCAAAGTGAAATGCAATAGTTTTGATCCTGCTGATTAAATCAAGAGCACATAGGTTCGAGGGCAAGGATGGAAGATTAAGTTAAATCACAGACATTCAAGCAGAGGAAATCACAATTAAGTTGATCAATCTGTCTTCTGCCAGGAAAAGGGAACATTTTTAGAGTACTACCTTGTCACCAGTGTGGTGTTAACAATCCAAATTTGTAAGTCTCATTCAATTCATTTATTCAACAGATATTTATTAAGTGCCCACTGTGTGGCAGAAGCTGTTCCAGGCACAGGGAATAGAGTCATGAACTGTCAAGCAAAGTCTCCATCTTAATGAAGCTTATAATACGGTCCAGAGAACAGACATTAAACAAATACATACATAAAGTGTCAGTAGCAATATGTGTGAAGAAAAATAAAACCTGGGCTCAGAAGTCCTACGAAGTTATTTATGTCATGTTCTATTGGTCAAGCAAGTTATTAAGGCCAGAAAAGATTCAAGGGGTGGAGAAATAGATTTAGATTCCACCTTTTAAAGGATGGAGTAGCAAGAATTTGTAGTCATCTTTGAACTACCACAGATACCTTTACAGGTTATAAGCAGAGGAATGATATGGTCTAACATTTCAAAAGGATCACGTTGAATATCCTGTATATACTGAACTGGAGAGAGGAGGGGGCAAAGGTGAAAACAGGAAGATCAGCTGTCCACATTTAATCCTAATCTACAACTTTTAGACCTCGTGACTCTCATTGACAAAGTTATGGGGAACAAAAGTAATATGACTGATAGCACTTGGCTCAGGATTACGTATTGGTTGATTTTCATATGGGTTACAGTGTGCAATGCAATTT
The DNA here is from genome assembly GCA_963575035.1 of Avahi laniger. Lineage (NCBI taxonomy): Eukaryota > Metazoa > Chordata > Mammalia > Primates > Indriidae > Avahi > Avahi laniger. The sequence goes on along the minus strand of CAUYSK010032869.1, from coordinate 1,691 downwards.
TATTCACCAGCTCATCAAATATTTTATGAACATCTATTGTGTGCTAGGCACTGGGGCACTGATGGGAAGCCACAGCCCCTATTTTTAAGGAATTTCCTATCGATTGGGGAAAGAGACAGATAATGTGCAAATTATAGCAAACTAATGTCAGCTGATCATCTACTCATTTCCAAAATATAAAAATCCACCCTTTTTCACATTATAGAATATCTACTTTTCAGATTCTCCACATGGATTGTAATTTGAAATTACTCTTATAGTGAAATTTATGAAAACACAAATTAGCAAACTAGTCGTTTGTCTAAAGTATAAGGTATCTCTTCACTCCTAGAGGAATCATGAGGAGGGAACTGAATCACTAGACACTTTACTTTACCATATCAGCCTAGGCTCTTTCCTGAACTGAATTTTAATTGCATGTCTGTAGCTTCTCCACTTAATGAAATTATGAATTCATTAAGGTAAACATGACACCTCCACAAACCCTTCCCTGATCCTCCTCAGTCAAACTCCCACAATAGATTGCTTATACCTCTGTTTAGCATATGTTTAATTATTCCTTTTTATGTAATCAATGTCAATCACTAATAAAGTAAAGGGGTTGTAGAAGTGTAATTTTTAAGCACCTCCTAAGTGTCAGGCAATGGGAAAAGTGAGCTGCATACATTTCTCTTAGAGATAGGTAATATTATACCCATTTTATAGATAAAGAAAAGTAGGTTCAGAGAGGTTAAGTGACTTTACCTAGAGTTACACTGTTAGCAACTTATTACAAGATCCAGGCTTCAACCTCAGTTCAAATTGGCTCTTGTGGTGTGTCGAGCAGTGTCTCCCCAACATTCACCAGGATCCTTAGCAAAGTGACTCTATTTGGAAACAGTGTCTTTGCAGATGTAATTAAGACAAGGATTGAGGTAAGATATTACTGGATCAGTTTATTCAAGGTCCAAAAGAGGGCTTTTTTTTTCTTTTTTGACATAAAAGTCAGGAAAGAACACACAGAAAGACACAGAGGGAGGAAGGCCAGGTGAAGATGGAGGCAGAGATTGGAGTGGTGCTGCCATAACCAGGCAAGCCTAGGAGCCACCAGAAGCTGGGAAAGACAGGAATGATTTCCCTCTAGAAAATTCAGAATGACTGTAGCCCTGCTGATGCTTTCATTTCACATTTCTGGCCTACAGGACTGTGAGAGAACAAATTTCCATTGTTTTAATTCACCTAATTTGCAGTACTTTGTTAGGGCAGCCTTAGTATACTAATATAGACTAAAACTCATTTTTCCTTACATGTCTTCCCATTTCCGGACTCCAATTTGTCCTGGGATTTCAGTATAGTATTTTAGCTTTCACTTGGGACTTTCAACAGTGCCACCCCACTCCACCAACTGCTTTCTGAAAAAAAAAGTTAGACGTGTAAATGGAAATATTTCAGTATTTTTTTTTATTATTATTCCAAGGTATTGTGAGGGTACAGACATTCTAGTTACATTTTATGTCTTTGCCTCACCCAAATGCAGGTTAAAGGCGTGCCCTTCCCTCCCTTTAGTGCTTCCCGTGTCCTTTAGTTGTAGATTTTCCCCCCCATCCCCCTAATCCCTGAAGAGTATTTCTGCCATGTGATCACCCTAGTGTTGATCAGTTAGTACCAATTCCAACAAACATTTATTGACTATTTACTGTGACAAGCCACCC
>CAUYSK010032866.1:0-10251 GCA_963575035.1 Avahi laniger | reverse complement strand
AAAAATAGAAAGAAATTAATTGGACAGCTAAAAATATATAGAAAAAATTAGCCGGGCATGGTGGCGCATGCCTGTAGTCCCAGCTACTTGGGAGGCTGAGGCAGGAGGATAGCTTGAGCCCAGGAGTTTGAGGTTGCTGTGAGCTAGGCTGACGCCACGGCACTCACTCTAGCCAGGGCAACAAAGTGAGATTCTGTCTCAAAAAAAAAAAAAAAAAAAATCTAGCTTCACAAGATCATAAATCTAAACAATTATTCTAAACTGCGCTGTGAAGTAATGTTATCTGTGACTGCCAGAAACAAATGAGAAATTGTGACATGAAAGCAAAACAAAAATTTACACACACACACACACACACACACACACATATACACCTAAACTGGACCAAATTTCTGGATTAACTAAAAGATATAAATCCCAAACTGTAAGTACAATAATAGTGTTTAGAGAGCTATAGACAAAAGAATATTTCCTATATCTTTTTTTTTACATAGCACTATATTTATCTTAAATGTGCACAATATTTTTTTTATAATGTACAGTTCTTCACATTCATTCATTCACATGTCCTCAAAACTTCACAGTAACATAGCTAACTTGGCCATTTTGTGGATGGGGATGTAAAGAACTCTGACTAAAGTTGAAGAGCAAGTCAAATGGGCAAAACTGGAATTTAGGTCTTCATTTCTCTTCATTTCATTGCTTAAGTCATAAAAAACTACCTGTTGAGCTTCAGATTACTTTTGCTCTCCAGAGACAATAAATACCACACATCTGCAAAAAAGCAAATGTCCTAAAAGAAGTAAGTGAAAATCTTTATATGTCCTATTTTGCTCTGTTCTCTTCATCTAGGTGATCTAAACAGTAATATATTCATATACAAACATTTACTGAACTCCTGCCCCAAGTACTGGGGATACAAAGACAAATAGCACAGGATTCCTGTGCTTAGAGAGTTTGTGCTCTAACACACACATCTACCCAGCATTATAAGAGAATAGATAGTCTTTGCATTTTAATTAGAAACATGGTGCTAAAATGCCAGAGGTTTTTAAATTTTTTCTTTGTTAAAATATGAAATGTTATAAAATTAAGAAAGACAAGTTTATAAATCTAACCAAATACAGAGATATCTAGACCCAAAAGACTATTTTTCTATTTTTTCATAAATAGGAAATTATTAGAAATGTCTATGGCATCTCACTACACAAAGAGTCTTCCCCTATATGCATGTTATTAATACTACCCATAGGATACAGGTGTTAGAGAGAAAATTTGCTAATATAGACAAATTAAAATTAAATCAATAATTTGGAATGTATTATTATAATTATTGTCCTATCAAGTTTTCGATCATTTAACAAATATCAACTGGAAGTCTACCACAGGCAAGAGCAGAATAACCATTTCCAAAAATATTTCTCATCATCAGCATTTAAAAGTCAGTTTTTAAATTAATCAGTGTTTGACATCTATATATTATCATATTGTGAAAACAAACTAAATTTATAACCACAAAAGTTTGAGAATATCAGTACAAAAAATAGGCAGGAACCTAATTGTAATTATCACACGAAAAAAAGTCTTTTATCTGGTTATTTATCAAAATCATCAAGTTCACAGCTTATAAACATATCTTTTGACATACTTTCTTTTTTTGTTTTTGAAGAGACAGGGTGTTGCTCTGTTGCCCAGGCTGGAGTGCAGTGGCATGGTCATAGCTGCACCGTAACCTCAAATTCCTGGGCTCAAATAATCATCCCCCCTCATCCTCGAGAGTAGCTAGGGCTATAGAAGCATGCCACCAAATCCAGCAAATTTTTAATTTTTTGTAGAGAAAGGGGTCTCACTATGTTTCCCAGTATAATCTTGAACTCATGGCCTCAAGCAATCCTTCTGCCTCAGCCTCCCAAGGTGCTAGTATTATAGATGTGAGCCACCACAGCTGGCCTGACATATCTTCTTAATTAATGGCACAAGTGAAAACTATTAACATATAAAAATAAGGATTTTAAAATTGATAATGAAATAAATTGTGATAAAAACCTATTCATTACTGATTGTGTTGACTGGACACATTTCACTTTATATATCAATGTGCCTATTGCCAAAATGTACTCTATCAAAGATCTCTGTGTTTCAGAACAAAAAGATTCCTGTCTCTCCTCTAGTAACCTTCCAACTTCTTTGTAGACTTGTCAGGAAGCTCCTAAATAAATAATTAAATTGAAAACTATGAAATTTGTTTTGTATTCATCAGGTGATCACTAATACAGTTCCACACATATGCATGCCCCATTTCCTCCCATAAACTGAACCTGTTCTTTGAGTTAATTGGGACAACTCCCTCACCATCAATCTCTGAGGGGTTGAACCTGCCTCGCAACTCAGCCTGGACCAAGAGAATTTCCAGATGAGACCATCTCCTGCCTTATGTCATCACAGTGATTCACAGTTGAGGAATTGTAAGAAGAAAGGGGTCAAAAGACTATAAAATAAGACCTTTTTTTTTTTTTTTTTGAGACAGAGTCTTACTCTCTTGCCTGGGCTAGAGTGCTGTGGCGTCAGCCTACCTCAGAGCAACTTCGAACTCCTGGGCTCAAGCGATCCTCCTGCCTCAGCCTCCTGATTAGCTGGGACTACAGGCATGCACCACCATGCCCGGCTTATTTTCTCTATATATTTTTAGTTGTCCAGCTAATTTCTTTCTATTTTTAGTAGAGACAGGGTCTCCAACACCTGGGCTCAAACAATCCGCCTGCCTCAGCCTCCAGAGTGCTAGGATTACAGACATGAGCCACCATGCCCGGCCAGAACAACATTATTTTTGACAAGGGAAGGAAAATATATTGTGCATACTATATTCTGGCAAACTTAACATTAGTGTCAGGAGCAAGTCTAGAATAGATTTTCATGGGTGACTTGAGGGTACTTAAGGAGAAGTCATGATCACTTGGAGTCAGCCTGAATATACCAAAAACAAGTTAAGCCACACTAACCTTACTTCTTTTTCAGATAAGTTTGGTAAACTGGTAGTCTGGAGAATGCTATACAAAGACTGTAAAACATTAAACTCCTTGTGGATAAGATGAAAAACTATGGATCAAATTATGATGCAATTAGATCTTGCTTGAATGACTTTGGCCCACGAAAGCAGCTAAATGTTCCCTTGGACTGAGACCTTCAGTTACACTGCAAGGCTCTATCATGGGCTTTATTACACTTAACATTTTTATTGATGATTTGGATAGAAAGTTGCAAATTCAATTTTATTAGTTAAGGATTACTAATTTATTCACTGACACTAAAGAATTATTCAGTAAGCCTAATTGTAAAATTTAGCATTTCAGATAAAAATTAATGGCACAAGTACATTTCAGGTAAACATGTCCTTTAGCAGTACTTGGAAGGACAGTGACTTTAGTAGACTACAATCTTGAGCCTCATTAATTAAAACTCAGTGCTTAAAAACAAATGAATATTGGCCCTATATATTATTGCTGGTTAGACCACACCATACTTTCAAAGAAACATTAATAAACCTAAGGTGTATACAAAAAGCCAACAAGGATAATAGGAATTTGGAACTATGTCCTATGAAATTGCTGAAGAAATAGTTTTGTCCACATAAGAAAAGCCAGGGGAGATGTGGTCAATATGTCTTCAAATGTCTGAAGAAGAGTTATGTGGCAAATATTAAATTAACTATTTCTGACAAAGCTTCTGGATCTGTGTTCGGAAACTACATGTAGACAAAATTTAGCTCAGTATAAGAATTTTCTAGCCATTAGGATTGTGGGCTGCTTTGAGGGGTGTGATAGACAGACTAACAGCCCCCCAAAGATATCGACATCTTTAATTCCTGGAACCTCTAAATGTATTACCTTACATAGCAAAAGGGACGTTGCACAGGAGATAATTTATGGATTTGCAGATGTGATAATTTAAGAACTTTAAAGTAGGAGACTATTCCGGATTATCCAGATGGACCAATGTAATCACCAGGGTCCTTAAAAGACAGAAGAAGGAGACAGAAGAATCAGGAGATGTCATGCTGGAAACAGGTCAGAGTCACAAATGTACAGATGCTATCACAGTCCCTTTTGTGCTACTATAAAAAAATACCACAGACCGGGCAATTATAAAGAACAGAAATATATTTCTCCATAATTCTGAAGGCTGGGAAGTCCAAGATAGGAAGGCCAGCATCTTATGAGGGCCTTCTTGCTGCATCATCCCATGGTAGAAGGCAAAAGGGCAAAGAGACGGCAAGAGAGAGACAAAGGAGGCCAAACTTATCATGTTACAAAGAACCCACTCCTGCAATAAAGGCATTAATCCATTCAAGAAGGCAGAGCCTAATACCTGCTAAAAGTCCCACCTCTTAATACTGTTACAATGGCAATTATATCTCAACATGAGTTGGGGAACCATAGCATATGCTATTCTGCTGGATTGGAAAGTAAGGAATGCAGGCAGCCTCTAGAAACAAGAAGAGGCAAGGAAATGAATTCTACCCCAGAGCCTGTGGGGGAAATATAGTCTTGCCAGCATCTTGATTTTGGCCCAGTGAAACCCATTTTGAACTTCTGACCTCCAGAACTATAAGAGTATAATTTGGTATTGTTAAAGTTATGAAATTTGTGGTCATTTGTTACAATCAATGGGAAACTGGTGCAGAGGGCAATGAGTTCCCATAGGTATGGTAATAGAGTTTGGTTGATTTTATTCTGTGAAGTTGAGCTTTGTGTATAAGATTGGACTAGGGTGTTCTATAACGTCTTTTCTGCCTGGACTGAGCTCTCTTTTTTCATTGTTTTTTAAATATTTTTCTCTGGAGATCTTAAGTATTTCCCATAATTTCAACTCTAGCTTCTTTATGAATAATACCCCAGATCATATCTCTATTTCTAATCTCTCTCTAGTTCTAATCTCACATATCTAATTGTCTGACATTTTCATTTGGACATCCTGCTACCAGGGAGAAAATCTGCAGGGATTGAGAGTTTATAACGCAAAGAGGTAATGTGGTCTTTCCTTGAAAGAGAAGAAACAAAGCCAACTTCTTTTCTATAAGTAAACTTCCAAAATTGAGCAAAACCGGCCATGAAGAATTTTTTTTTTTTAATTTTTTGGGTCTTCCAGTGAGGTCCAGAAAACCTGCTAGACAAATTCTAAAAGAGCTGTAACACTGGCCTTGAAGAATTCTGATGACAAAATTGCAAGTACTTTTGTGCAGCAAACTACATAGAGCCTTTTTAATTCCAAAAAGGATAAAGTTAAAGATTTTTTTCCCTAAGTTGTACTTTAAAATTCCCTTAAATATTATGTTCTTAACAAGAAAAGGTATACTCAATAATATCTGGACATGACATGCATGTCTACAGCCATCTCTCTCAAGAGTAGGCTGAGCCCAGTGAAATGATTAACATGAATTACAACTAAAAAGAGCAGACACCAGTGATGCCCTTACACAGGGAAAAGACCATGTGAAGACACGGCAAGGAGATGGTCATCTGCAAGCCAAGGAGAGAGGACTTAGGGAGGCCAAACCTGCTGAAACACCTTGATCTCTGATTTCCAGCCTCCAGACTATGAGAAATAAACTTGTTGTTTAAGGCAAACAAGCAAACTCCAGGGAGCCATGTACCCCAGTGGTTTAGAGTGCAAGCTCTGGAGTCAGGCAACATAGATTGGAGTCATAACTCTAATATTTATTGGATGAGTAACCTTGGACGAGCTGATTAACCTCCTTTGCCTCAGTTTCTTCATCTATAAAATGCAGATAAATAAATTACATACTTTATGGAGTTGTTGTAAGGATTAAAAGATAATACAAGTAAAGTTCTTAGCATGGTGATGGCACATAGCAAGTACACAATAAATATCAGATTTAGGCTGGGCACAGTGGCTCATACCTGTAATCCCAGCACTTTGGGAGGCTGAGGTGAGAGGATTGCTTGAGAGCAGGAATTTGAGACTAGCCTGGGCAACACAGGAAGATGCTATCTCTAAATAAATAAATAAACAAGCAAGCCAGTGTGGTGGTGCACGCTTATAGTCCCAGCTACTCGGGAGGCTAATGTGAGAGGATCACCTGAGCCCAGGAGTCCAAGGTTGCAGTGAGCCATGATCATGCCACTGCACTCCTCTAAAAAAAAAAAAAAAAATTAGATTAAAAAGAAAGACAACTATGGAAAGCTTTTGACCATTAACCCAAAGGGAGACTCTAGTTTCCAGGAAGCATTTGTTTGTACACAAGATTTAATCCCAAGGATATATTGTTTTTTTTTCCATGGCATCCTGACTCATCTTGCCCCTAATTTTTAACCTGGTAAGGCATCTTTTTTGGTTTCTTAATTCCTGGCTCATTTTGGTCCTGACTTATTGCCAATAATCTCCCTGACATCTCACTGACTGATTCTCAGTACATAACAACTCCTTTCTGGTTCCTACCCTATGGTTCTCTACATTGGCAACTTGATCCACCTGTTCTTCAGGGCTTTCAGGAATGCACACTCAGTAGCTGTCTACTGCCTTTACCTTTCACTCATTCTAATAGGTACAATGTTCCAGTTCTGACGTAAGCTCCAAAAGAACCACTGTGGTTCTAACAAGTTGTTATTAAAAGGCGAGGTGGCTCATGCCTGTAATCCTAGCACTTTGGGAGGCTAAGGCAGGAGGATCGCTTGAGGCCAGGAGTCCAGCCTCAGCAACACAGCGAGACTTCATCTCTACAAAGAATAAAAAAATAAGCCTGGTATGGTGGCTCACACCTGTAGTCTAACCTTCTTGGGAGGCTGAGGGAGGAGGATTGCTTGAGCCTGGGAGTTTGAGGTTGCAGTGACTTATCATGACACCACTGCACCCTAGCCCTGGCAACAGAGTGAGACTCAGTCTCAAAAAAAATGTAATTGAAATTGAATGATGGAGGCACTTGATATATAAGTATCTGTGTTTCTCTAAATTTTATTGAATATGATGTCTAACTTATGCCATTAGTAATTAGATAGGTCATGCTTTAGGACTTATTCTTTTAAATAAATAGATACAATTTTTTAAAATTGACTAGGTTATGAACAAATTTATATTCTCTTACCCAAATCAGAGAATAGACTAGACAGTAAGACCACACAACCATAAACCAGGCACCACCACTCACTTGGTACCTGAATTATAAATTTCTGTGAGCCGTTGCTCACAGAAAATAATATTTTCAGGGCTGGGTGCAGTGGCTCACGCTTGTAATTCTAGCACTCTGGGAGACCGAAGTAGTAGGATTGCTTGAGCTCAAGAGTTGGAGACCAGCCTGACCAAGAGTGAGACCCCATCTCTACTAAAAATAGAAAAAATTATCAAGCATTGTGGCAGGTGCCTGTAGTCCCAGCTACTCGGAAGGCTGAGGCAGGAGGATCGCTTGAGCCCAGGAGTTTGAGGTTGCTGTGAGCTAGGATGATGCCACCATACTCTAGCCCGGGCAACAGAGTAACACTCTGTCTCAAAAAAAAAAATTTTTTTCCCATAAGGCTGGCCTCATCAAAATTAAATCTGTGACATGACAACAAACAGCCATTTTAAACTGGTGTCCAGTGACCAATACAATGATGTAGAGAAAAGAACAAGTGTCAATGTTGATTATAAAGACAAAAAACAGAAATAAGTGGTTATAGAAATAAATGACCATAGAAGGGATGACCTGTTGTACAAGTTGTATACAAAACACAAATTTGTTGGAAAATTAACATTTCTATAGCACTTCACAATATACTTTTCATATACACTACCTCATTTGTTCCTTGTAACAATATTATTATACTGACACTATTATCGCTATTTTAAAGATGAGTAAATTAAGAATGGGAAAGATTAGGTAACTTGCCTTTGTTCACCCATTTAAAAAGAGGGAGAACCACGACACAATTACACTCACTGATTCCAAGTCCTGGACTTTCCCCATAATCTCATGCTACCTCTCTAGGACATGGGCTACATTTAAATGGGCAGAAGAACTTAACTATCTAGGCAGGCTTGTAGAAGCTTCATCCTTAGGAATCTTCAAGAAGAGTATATGTCTTAAATAATTTTAACCGGTCTGAAAGCAGACTTTTAGGCATAATAATCTTTTGAGATTCTTTTCTACTTTCTCATTTTCAATTACTATCAGTCTCCTTCTCAGTAAAGTTTATGACTTATTATCTCTGCCCCGCCTGTACATATTGACTGAGGTGGCCTGAGCGTCTGCCTGAAACCTCACCACTCAATCACAAGTCAGTGTTGCGTAAATGACCAGGAAGGGAGGTAATTGTCTCACTAGGTCATAACCGGCTGACCAGGCCACGATTCATAACCTCTCGAGAGGCTGGGTTTGTAAATATTCCTCGTCCCGCCCGTCTGCCTAGCTCGAACCCGGCGTGTGTCCTCCGTGAGGCGCGGGGCGGGCTGGGCAGAGGCCCCCTCCTCCCGCCCCAGCCTCCCCGCTCGTCCCACGTTGTGCCCCCTCGGAATTTATGTGGTGGGAATGGCAGCCTTAGGTCTCTGGCTTTCCAAAAGGATTTTGTTTCGTTTTGTTTTGTTGGCGAGAGCCACTCACAGTGTTTTCCGCAGAGACCCTGTGCTGAAATAGGCACGGTGATGTGAAGGGATCTGAAGTTCTCCGCAGGCGCATGGCCACCTCCAGGGCAGGGCCCAGGCCTGGGGGCTCGCCTGGGTGTTCTGTGTGGAGCGCCGGCGTCCGCGGAGGAACGGAGGCAGCCGGGACCACTGGGAGGATGGCGAGGTCCGAGAGTCCCTGGACTCGACAGGAGCGCCGGGCTCTGCGGAGGGCAGGGAGGACCGCGAGTAGCGGCGGCGGCCGCCGGGGAGGAAGCGAGGACCGCAGCGAAGGCGACCGCGACGCGAGGGCTGCGCGCGGGGCCCGCACGACAGCGGCCACGCCCCTTACCCTGGGTGAGTAGTCAGCGTCCTGGGGTTAATACTGGGCGGAAAACAAAAATGATCTGCCCTGAACTACCGAGGAATGCCTTTATTCCACGGAAGCATTAGAAGACCCTTTTAGATTCAATTTCCAATCATAAAAATCCTTCGAGGTTTCACCCAGGGCAGGAGTCTTGACACCCGTTGTTTCCCAAACCCACTGCTTAAGTACCAGCACTTATCTCTAAAGCTGGCTACTTTTCCTAACGACCTCTAAAACACACACACACACACACACACACACACACACACACACACACACACACTCTGCCTCTTGCCCAGTTCTCTTTTCCACAGGCCCCTAAGATGCTGTGGTGTGATGTATACTTAGCCTATACAATACAATCAACCAAAAAAATGCCTTGTCGAATTAAAACTACTTTTTTAATGCCCACAGTGTAGTTGTTACCAATATACATACATATTTACATATTGTACATATGTACATAATAGTTTTAAAAGAAAATATAGGGTGTAGCTATTACAATCTTAAATTTAGAAATGAGAAAAATAAATATAACCAAAAAGCATAGGAATATTAACATATGAAAGAATGAAGTCCGGCCTTTAACTTATACCATATATAAAAATTAACTCAAACGGATCAAAGCCCTAAATGTAAGAGCCAAAACTATAAAATGCTTAGTTAGAAGAAAATATAGGGGGAAATCTTTATGATACTGAATATGGTGAGAATGTCTTGGATATGACACCCAAAAGCACAGGCAACAAAAGAAAAAAATAAATAAAATAGGACTTCATCAAAATTAAAACGTTTTGTGCATCAAGAGAAACTATCAAGAGAGTGAAAAGACAGCTAAAAGAATGGAAGAAAATATTTGTGAATCATGTATCTCATAAGAGATTAATATCCAGAATGTATAAAGAATTCTACAACTCAACAACAAAAAAACCCCAATGAAATTCAAAAAGTGACTAAGATCTTCAATAGACATTTCTTCAAAGAAAATATATACATGGCTAATAAGCACATGAAAAGATGCTCACCATCACTAGTTATTAGGGAAATGCAAATCAAAACTACAATGAGATACCACTTCACACCCATTAAGATGGCTATTATAAAAACAACAACAAGGCTGTGCACGGTGCCTCACGCCTGTAATCCTAGCTCTTTGGGAGGCCGAGGCGGGCGGATTGTTTGAGCTCAGGAGTTCGAAACCAGCCTGAGCAAGAGCGAGACCCCCGTCTCTACTAAAAATAGAAAGAAATTAATTGGGCAACTAAAAATACATAGAAAAAATTAGCCGGGCATGG
>CAUYSK010032862.1:0-21155 GCA_963575035.1 Avahi laniger | reverse complement strand
TTTAATAATCCACTCATGGATTGACAGGCACTTGAGTTGTTTCCACATCCTTGCAATAGTGAATTGTGCTGCCATAAACATTTGGGTGCAGATGTCTTTATCATAGAATGTTTTGTGCTCTTTTGGGTAGATGCCTAATAGTGCTATTGCTGGATAAAATGGTATTTCTATTTTTAGCTCTCTGAGGTATCTCCAAATTCTTTTCCACAGAGGTTGCACTAATTTACGGTCCTACCAGCAGTGTAAGAGTGTTCCTGTCTCTCCACATCCTCGCCAGCATTTGTTGTTTTGTGATTTTTTGATAGAGGCCAATCTCACTGGGGTTAGGTGATATCTCCTTGTGGTTTTGTCAAATAAGAAATTAATATGGAAATTTTTGTACTAGTGAGAAAATATTTGTCCATATATGGGCATTTTGGAATTCTTCAAATTAATGTATTACTGGCATCCTTATTTTTTTTTTTCATTTGCATTCTGTCAAAGTATCTTTACAATATAATAGGTACTTGCTTATCTGAGCTAACCTTTTGGGCACAGCTTTGGATTCATGCCCACAAAAACTTCCTACACATCAGAAAACTATTTCTCACCCAGTCTGGCACGATCATAACGATGTTCAATATGAGTATCTACTCCTACAACTTAGATTTAGTGAATTGGGTCCATCTCTCTCCTCTCCATCTTTCCCTTTTTTTTTACTTTTAGAGAAGACATGAAATGAAAACTAATATTTAAGTTCAAAGAATAGAATCTTTGTCCTGGATAGGACCAGAATGAAATATTGAAAATCTTATACATGTAATTTATAGAATATGCACATATATTTATATAATATGTATATATTTATCTGTATATTATGGATATATATACATTCTATAATTATATATGATTTATATATAATATATTTACATATATTATGTATGCATATGCACACATATATTTATTATATATAATATGATATATATATATTTGTTCAAGAGAATGGAAGATTATTTGACTATGCAGGTTCTAGACTCTTACTTTGTATTTTCCATTTCAAATTTGCAATGTGAGTCACACACTGCATAAGAAACTTTGCAGGAGCAGTTTGACTTACTAATTCAATGACGTGGGCTAAAGTAGAATGTTCCGGGGTGGGAAACTTTCTAAAAATCTCCCATTTCTTGGTCATTCTTACTCATTCTAGCTTTCTTTTATGAAGCAGGCAAGTTATTTAAAGTCATATTAAAGAGATGAGAATTTAGATTAGAATATATAATAGCACTCTGTGATAATTTATTGATGTTTAAATTTTATCTAAGACTTCAGACCTCAGGGGATTGTCAACTAGGTGGTTCTTATGGTTGGTGATATTGACTATAATTGTACACTGCAATTTTTTATTTGAATGGCAAAAATGTGTAATATATATCAGCCAGCAACAAGGAATGTGTTGTAATTTCTGTTTGAAGGTACTCTTTACCTTTTAAAAGGATGTGTGGTGATATACCTGGAAAGTTGAGTTACCCAGCAGTATATTTTTAACTCATCGCATTGTTATGTTAGTACCATGTACAAATAGGTAATATAAGTATCTGTCTGGCTAGCTAGTCCTTAACTACTTTGGTCCTGACTCAGCTACTAAATTACTTATTGCTCTGAACAAATCATTTTCAAACTCATTATTATTTTGCTCATGTTCCTCTAATAGGGCTCAAGTTAGAGGCATTTGCTTTTGAATGATTTCAACTTATTTTTCCAATATCTAAATAGTATTTCTATTAATTCACAATATGTGGTTTAGAGAATGTAAAATATTAAAACATGGTTGAAAAAATGTTCTTGCTTACTAACAAGTACTAATGTAATATTTATGACATTTTTCAAGAGAAATCAATTACTTGAGATCTCAAAGGCACAAAACATAGTCTTTAAATTGTTGAGGATTTTTAAGAAAATAAATGGCTTTTTTTCTGCATTATGGACATGACCCAAAGCATTCCATTGATATTATGATACTCCAAATTTTAGTGTGAGTGGCTTTAGCATCTTCACAATTGTATTATCATATGTACTAAAGTCTCACACATTATATGAAGAAATTTAAGTGATCTTGGATAAATCTATAATTTGTAACAGAAATTGAAGGGTTTTTTTCCAACTATTTTTATGCTGATACTGTAAGGATGTTTTATTCTGTTACTAAAATCTTTAACAATTTCCATGGACTAAGGTCAGTACCTTTTTATTAATATACCAGATAATACTATTTTCTTCAGGGCATAACAATTTTATTTTATTTCAGACTAGTTTTAATAAAGTTAAATGCCACGATGAAGGTATATAGCTGCTTGGAATAACTCCACTAAAAGCAAAGGTATTTTGTCAATTAATATGTGCACATATTTTGCACATATTTTTCAGTAATTCAGCGGAAAGTAAGATACTGTAACAATATCTCTGATACGAGTTGGCATCTCTAGCCCATTTGTCAATTGTGTCATGCAAATTTAAGTACTATAGTATCTTTCTAAAATTTGAAATCTTCAACCTGCAATAACCATGATATTAAAGAAAAGTCTGTACTTTTCAATTCAAGTTGCTAATTGAGGACATTTTGAACTTTGAAAAAGGAAACTCAGATTTTGTGAGAAGAAACCACAATGACTTAATGGATGAAGGAGGTCAGGAAATGAACACAGCGTATACATAACCACTGACAATGAATCAAAGAAGATATCATTTATTGGTTCGTTTTAATAATCAGAGACTTTTTCAATATACTTATAAACTTAACTAGAGATAGACTAATAAAAATAAAAACTGGACTTATGAGAGAGAGTCAGGTTAATTTGATGGTCCTTAAGAAAGCAAAAGTTAGTGGAGTCAAGTGTAATTGAAGGAGACATATAATTGACATCAAGTAGCAAATCCTTTTTCTCTGAAAAAAGGGGGGGCATATTAAAATAAACTTTAAGAAAGTAGGAAAGAAAACTGAAGAAATTTACAACTTATGACCTCTATCTTTCCATTGAAGAAGAAGGTGAATTTATTTACTAACTGGCATCTAGCTGTGTATAAAGGCACAGATGGAAGCTTTGGAAGCCTAACAATAAGCTGAATATTTGATTGAGGATTTATAACATAAGGTCTGTTCACATAGCGAGGCGTTATGTCTTGCAAATTGCCATTGGTCTAGGTTTCTAATAATGACTCCATTGACATGGATTTGACTACTTAGACTAAATTGGTATACATTTATGTAGACATAATTCCACTTCTCCAAATCCTATATTTCTTTTGATGTTGCCATATAGTTCCTATTTTGCTCCTAAATTTCAAATATCTGTCTAATTCACACACAGATTTGCATTACAAATTCAGTTTCTTTACTAGAATAATACCTATAAATCTAGTATTGCACTATTGGATATGGGGTTTCAGATCAGGAATGAGTCAAAAGGGAAGATTTATGATAAATTACTTAAATTTCTCCAACATGAAGTTAAGATTGGGCTTGAATTGCCAGTAGAAGTTAGAAAAAAACACAAAACTTCAGTTCCTCAGGTGTGCTAGCCACATTTTAAATGCTCAGTAGCTGCATGTGGCTGGTGGCTAACATATTTATTAATGTGGATATATTGCCATCATTACAGAAAATTCTATTGCATAATGGTGGCCTAGATACAATCCCATTCTTACTTGGATAATCTTGTTTAAACAAAATAAAGATAACCTGTTATATACATACTTATTGGAGATTTTTAATTGGGTGCATTTTTGACAATTGAAGTGGTTTCTCATTCTCAAGATATTCCCAAGTCCTAAGTGAAGTAAGTATATGTCCAAAAGAAATTAGAAGATTCTACCTGAAGAGTCTGTCAACAGAAAAGAAGCCAAACTCTGTAAATTAATTTTAAGAGGTTTATTCTGAGCCAAATTTGAGGACCATGGCCCAGAGCCACATCCAAGAAACCTTGAGCAAGTGGACTCATTGTGGTTGGGTTACAGTTTGGTTTTATACATTTTGGGGAAACAGGAATTACAGGTAAAGTCATAAATCAATACATGGAAGTCATACATTTGTTTGGCCCAGAAAGGTGGGCCATCTTGGAGGGGAGGTGGTTATAGGTTATAGGTGGATTTAAAGGCTCTTTGACTTATAATTGGTTAAAGACATGATGCTTTTGTCTAAAAGTTGGAATGTTTGAAGATAAGGAGGTCTGTTAATCAGAGATAAACCACCAGACATATATTTGTTGTGTAAATTGAGGACCTACCGGTTTGTCTTGCATAACCTTAGGCCTGTTAATGAGTTACAAAGGATGTCTCCTAGAAGGGCAGGGGCAGGGGCAGGGGTGGGAGTGGGGGGGGTGGCATGATGAGGCACGTCTGACCTCCCTCCTTGTGGCAGATAATTTAGTTTTAGGATATCTGCTTGGCCAGGAGGGGGTCCATTCAGTCAGCCAGTGGAGGGGGGAGCCTTAAGATTTTATTTTAGTTCTCAAGTCTTAGTATTTACAAAGCTGTAGTCTTTGACTTCTACTGGCAATCCAAGCCCAATCCTAACTTCATGTTGGAGAAATTTAAGTAATTTATAATAAACCTTCTCTTTTGACTCATTCCTGATCTTGAACTCCAGCTAGAACAAATGACCTAAATTTTTCTCAAGATTTCAGCCATACCTTTTCAATTTCATCCTGGTTAACAAACCCAAGAAGTTTTGGTTTTCTATTTTCTTACCTAGGAAATGTCACAATGTTGCAGGAAAATAGCACAGCATTTTTAGCTAAGAACTTGGGTTTATTTTAACTCTGTCACAAACAAGGTATTTGATTTTTCTGCTATTTGGTTTCCAAATTTGTTGAATTCAGCTAAAATTTCATTTTTTTCAGCTAAAAAGGAGAAAATACATTTAAAATAAAGCTACAATATCATCGTCATCATCATAGTTATTTCAAACATATGTGGTGCTACCCAGGTGTATACCCTATGGTAAAACCTTTATACAAATGCATTAACTAAGTTCTCACAATAATCCCTCAAAGAAGGTACTCATTCAATACATTGCAGTTTCTTTAGAGAGGTAGTATGTCATAGTTATTAAGAAGACTGCATTAGTGTATGTAAAGATAGATACCATAGCTGTTAAGGCTGAAATCTAGATGATTAATACACTAAACATTTATTGCTTTTTCATACAACAATTAAATATGAATATTCAAAATGGCTTTCAGCCTGGTGATGGATGGGGACATATTTTTTTCCATCTCATGGCTCCGTCATAAGGTAGAGCCTTGAAGATATTTTCTTACAGCTAGCACATGAAAAAATAAAAGATGGAGAATGCACATTTATTTGTTAAACACTTTGACCTAAAAGAATGACTAAAAGTCACTCCCACTTACGTGCCATTAGTGAGAACTAATCACATGTACTCAGTTATATACAAAGGGATACTGGGAAATGTAGCTTCTGGACAGGCAGTCATTTCTCAGTAATCAACTCTTCACTATGGAAGAGGAGTGTTAATCTAATTCTAATGCTTCCTTACTATATGACCTAGAACCTTAACTTATGCAAACTTTTGTTTCCTACTTTCTATTATAGATTTAATAACTCTATTTCACAAGTATTAAGTGAACTTAAACTATCAAATTCAGGGCTCAAATATAGTAAGGACTCAATAAATAGTAACTGATTAATTCATTGTCATCCTCTTTAATAAGCTATCAAATATTCTGGTCCCTATAAGATTAGGACTTCATTTGATCCTGGCAATTTCTTTGCATACTCTCATGGCCAACCTAATTAGGGAGGACTGTATGTAGCTGGTAGCCTTACATGATGCCGAATACCTGCCTGCACATGGTCTCTGAATATCACTTTGCTCTTAATTACCCACTACTACACTAGGCTTATTTATTGGAACTTCCCTATTTTGTGTTTTGTTTTCTTTTTATCTTGGGCTCCTGATGCCAACTGTACATATTTTTTTCACTTATTGAAAATTGTACTTTTCTCATAAGTGGATGTTGTCTCTGTGGCTGAACTCAGGTATGTTTCTCTATTCTTAGCCTTATCCAGATTTTAGGCTTAATCTCAGGCCTTGATGAGATTGGTCCATGTTACTGTATATGAACCATCAAAATCCAGCTATTGAGCAGTGAACCACCAAACCTGCAAAATGAAACCAGAGAATATGTGCAGAAGAAATAGTGTGCATGGAAATTTAATTTCTTTTGCATTCCTTTTTAGTTCATCTTCCTTGAACGTGAACATGTATGTGTGTACCAGTTGTATAAGGAGAGAGAGAGTGTGTGTGTGTGTCTGTGTGTGTGTGTGTATGTATTTTGGGGTAGGATGGTGAGGAGGAAGAAGTTTATATGATTTAAGCAAATTTGTTCTCTAGAAGGTCCATAATAAGGAGACACAGTTATTGAGAAGGGAGGGCTTCAGTGGCAGTGGTTGAGGTGAATATCATTTTTATTGACCCAGTGGTTTTTACTGGGAAAAAAGCAGGATTCACTCTTACCTTCCAGAGTCTAGAATATTGTATGTGTTCATGAAACATATTGTAATCAGATGTCAAAATGGAAATGTTGTTTGAAATGTATTACAAAATAATGTATCAGACCAGGATGTGAAAATGTTCAATGTAACAAAGAAACAAAGGAATTTTAGTCTTCTTAACCCTATAAAAAATATTAAATGACGGGTTTAATTGTTAAAAGATTGAGAGGAGCATTTTCTTACTTGACAACTGTTCTTTGAGGACCCACTTAACCCCCAAAGTAGGAAGGGTGGAATGACACCTTCCAAATTCAAGTAGAGTCATAGTAGCATCACAGTTTACTTGAGAATATTATATTTTAGCAAGGAATTATATTTTATTTGGAAAGAATAGTGCTGTGGGTTCCTTCCCCACAAAGTAGAAGGATGTAGTATTATTTTGAAATCCACTTCAAAACAAAGAGGCTTTGATAAGACGCCACAGTGAGCTTAATATGTGTCCCTATAAATTTCATGGACACCAGGAGCTGTTTTTTTTTTTTAAATTTTGTACCAGGTGCTTTCCCCTTGCCAGCTGGCTCCATTCCATAGCATTTTTTAATTTACATATAATAATTGTACATATTTATAAGGTACAAAGTGATGTTCTGATATACGTATACATTGTGTAATGATCAAATCATGATAATTAGCATATCCATTTATCATTTTTTTGCTGTGAAAATCCACCCTTCTAGCTATTTGAAATAAATACTGCATTATTTTTAGTAATAGTCACCCGACTGTGCAATAGAGTACCAAAACTTATTCTTCCTATCTAATTGTAGTAACATTATACCTATTGACCAAACTCTCCCTATCATATCTTTTCCCTATTGTCCTCAGTCTTTGGTAATCAGTATTCTACTCTTAACTTCCATGAGATCAATTTTTTAGGTTATGCATATGAGTGAGATCATGAGGTATTTGTCTTTCTGTACCTGGCTTATTTAACTTAGCATAATGTCTTCCAGGCTCATCATGTTGTTTCAAATGACAGATTTCATCCCTTTTTATGACTAAATAGTATTCCACTGTGTATATACATTTTCTTTATCCATTCATCTGTTGATGGGCACTTAGATTAATTCCATATCTTGGCTATTGTGAATAGTGCTGCAATAAACACTGGAGTGCAGATGTCTCTTCAACATACTAATTTCACTTTCTTTGGGTACATACCAAGTAATGAAATTGCTGGGTCATATGGTAGATTTATTTTTAACATTTTAAGGAACTTCCATACTGTTTTCCATAGTTGCTACACAAATTTACATTCCCACCAACAGTGTATTAGAGATTCTGTTTATCCACATCCTTTCCAGTGTTTGTTGTGTTTTGTCTTTTTGATAATAGCCATTCTAACTGGGGTAAGATGATATTTCATTGTGCTTTTGATTTGCATTTCCTTGATAATTAGTAATGTTGACCATTTTTTCATACACCTGTTGGCCATTTGTATATCTTCTTTGGAGAAATGTCTATTCAGATATTTTGCCCATTTTAATTGGATTATTTGGGTTTTTTTAACTATTGAGTTGTTTAAGTTCCTTCTAAATTCTAGATATTAACCTCTTTTCAGATATATAATTTACAAATATTTTATCCCATTCTGTATATTGTCTCTTCTCTCTGTTGATTTGTTTCCTTTGCTATGCAGAAACTTCTTAATTTGATTTAATCCCATTTATTTATTTTTGCATTTGTTGCTTATACTTTTGAAATCTTATCTAAAAACTCCTTGTCCAGACAGATGTCATGTAGCATTTACCTTATGTTGTCTTCTAGTAGTTTTTATAGTTTGGGTCTTACATTTAAGTCTTTACTGCAGTTTGAATTGATTGAGAGATAAAGATCTAGTTTCATTCTTTTGCATGTGGATATCCTGGGAATGGGTATAATATTTGACTCAAACAAGTCGCAAGAGAAAACTGTTTAGCAATTGGATTGTACCCCAAGTATCTTTTTGGATTAAAATTGTATGACTATTTCCTGTGGCCCAGATGTAAACTGTAAGCAAGAGAAAGCAAAATATGGTTTTCTTAGACTTTGTTTAATGAGGTGTTAATTAGGTCATAGAATAAGTAACTTGGAAGTTTTTCTGGATGTGTAGGGGCTGGAGAATGAAAGGGCAACTCATTAGCATAGAAATGCCTATAATTTTCCTTACTGGTGAAAAACCATATGAGCAATTTATCTATGATTAGAGGAGTCCCAAAGGAAGTCAGGAGAATGCCTGTATTGGTTAACTGTTGTCACAATAATATTGCATAAAAAATAACCAAAAAATCCATTCACATTAAATAATCACTTTGTGGTTCTTGTGTCTGGGGTTGTCAGCAAGATGTCTCTACTCATCTTGGCTTGGCTCATATAAGTGTTTATGGATTGGTTGACTTTCAGGTTTATTTGGGATGCTTTTGGCTGAAACAACTGACATGACATGTGCCCCTCATCCTCTAGCAAGCTAGTACAAGGATATTTTCATTCTAAAGCAGAGACGCAAAAGTGAGGACAAGCCCATTCATACAAGGATCTTTTAAACCTCTACTTACATTACAATTTTTCACATTCCATCAACGAAAACAACTCATATGGCCAAACTCAGAGTCTGAGTGAAGGAGTATTTTCAAGTTATAGGGCAAAAGTTATGGATAAGAAAGGTTCAAAGGTTTTAGGCATTTTTGCAATTAGTCCATTACAGTGACCATGAATAACCAAGTCAGATTTAATTAAATATCAGATCCAAAGAGTGCTCATTATACCTCTTCTCTTTCCCTGATATTCAACCAAGTTGTACTCATACATGATGACTGGTGAAGTGGAGGAAGAATATTTAAAAATCTAGGTGATAATAAAGAAGTTGACATCCACCTGAAGTGGGCTCAAGCTTAGGTAGGTGATAAGATTGCATTTTAAAGCAAAATGAGACATTTAAAAATCATTTTATGGAATTGGATGCCTTAATTACTGAAGTGAGACTGTATTTAAAACTAAAAGCAACAGTAGAGTATTTATTATCTTTTTATTGACTAGAGAAGCCGTGGAGTTTGCCTTGAATTTTCATGCTGAGCTTGGTGGATATCAGATGCATTTAATTAGGAATGCCTAATTGGAAGTATATGAAATATGGCAAGAGCAGATCATGATAAGAATGTAGATGATGTGAAATGGATTTTCAGGAATGATGGCCCTAAATTGTAACCACTTCCATATATGTTTCTCTTCCTTCATTCTATCTATTCAACTTTTCTTTGACTGTGGGCCCTTGGTAAGTCCCAGCCTACCTTCCAAGCATGAACATCCAGTACTTAACTTTCTCTCTCCCTTTCCTGTACATCACTCCTTTTGTTACACCTACTGAGAAACTCCCCTGTATTGGGGTTCATGAGATATTAAAGGATCATGAAACATCCCTCTCACTGGCCCACTCCTAAAGGACATTTTTGTGTTTTAACAAGAACCTCATGGATATAAATGATCTCAGTATGAAATTGAGAGTCTCAGGTAGCCTGGAGAGAAAAATATATTAATATGAATAGAGTATTTAATTTTCCTTACAATCACACCACATGTACACTTGCTTCCTTGCTAATATAGATGAATAGTCCTAAAGACAAAAAAAAGAAACAAAATGGCAAAATAAAAACATATAGTGATGTTTGCTGTTTCTATCTTTCCATATTTAAAACTTATAAATATAAAGAAAATGACGGAGATAAACATGTTTACTGCCAGCCATATAATTATCTACCTTAGATTATAATTATTGGAGGCTAGATATTCTATTCTCTTGTATAAATTCTAAATTACAATGACCACAACTTTTTAAAATCCCATACAGCTTATTATTGCATTTTCAAATAGTAAGCATCAATAATAAAACATAATAATGCTAACAGTAATATTAATAACCACCATAGCTATTGAAGAGAAAACCACAAAATGAAATACAAATAACTGTAACACTAAAGATAATTTAAAGGAAATAAATATTTATGTCAAAGAGAAAGGGTATCTTGAGAACAGCTTGGTGATTCTTAAGATTTATCCATACGTCATTTCAGGGAGAAATGGATTTTGCAAAGAAGAAACATAAAAGAATGTTGGTCATGTGACTCTGTGTGATATTGAGAAGCCGCCTGGACACTTCTGTAAACGTTGTGACAGAGGGGTGCTTAGTGATAAGCATAGATGGGATTTTTTTCAGAGTCCAATGGCCAACACAGTCCAGTGTGGTTTGACTTGATGAGACTTCCAGGAACCCCTACAGGATGAGGAGGATAAGTAAGCCATAGCAGTGGCCTCTCCCAGTGTTAAGGATTTCATGGTCTCTATCACCAAAAGGAGAAAGAGATAAAGACAAGGAAAAATAGATATTTCAAACTATTGGACAATACTTTCAGGAGCATCATTGAGATTGGCTCTGTGGATATCAAAATGATTTGAGGAACAGATGCCTCGAAATTATGATAGTGTTCAGTGAAAAACATGTGATACACTATCATTTATTGAGTATCAAATTAAGAGTACCAGTTTGGCTTAAATGCCTTATACATTTAAAAAAGTACATACAACACTGTCCAATAACAAGTGGTTATTGAGCACTTGAAATATGGCCAGTGTGACTGAGGAACTGAATTCTTACTTTTATTTAATTTTTAAGTGATTTATATTTAAATGTAAGTGACCACATGTGACTATTGGCTACCATATCAGATAGTGTGGATACCAATCCTCAAGAGAAGCCAGAGAATATATCTGGTTTTTTTTTTTTTTTTTGAGACAAAGTCTCACTCTGTTGCCCCGGCTAGAGTGCCATGGTGTCAGCCTAGCTCACAGGAATTTCAAACTCCTGGACTCAAGCAATCCTCCTGCCTCAGCCTCCTGAGTCGCTGGGACTACAGGCATGTGCCACCATGTCCGGCTAATTTTTTCTATATATTTTTAGTTGTCCAGCTAATTTCTTTCTATTTTTTTAGTAGAGATGGGGTCTTGCTCTTGCTCAGGCTGGTCTCGAACTCCTGACCTCAAGCAATCCGCCTGCCTCGGCCTCCCAGAGTGCTAGGATTACAGGTGTGAGCCACCATGCCCAGCCCAGAGAATATGTTTTTAACATCTTGTATTTTACAAATGTGAAAGCAGAGTAACAAAGATTAAGTAATGTGATCAAGATCACACTTAGATTGTAGCTGTCTACAACATAAATCTAGGGGTTTCTTACTAAAAATACATGCTGTGCTCTTTTCTAAATATTACATTTCTTTATAAAGATTTCTGGAATGGCTAATAATTTGACTTCTCTCAGTTTAAAACTACGTGTTACGCATACATATAGCCACTGAAAGACATCACTGTAATAGCCCCATGCAGGAAACTACCCAGATGACCAACAAGTCAAATAGATAAATAAGTTGTGGTATATTCATACAATGGAATCCTATCCAGCAATGATAATGAAATATCTACACCTCTATGCAACAATTGAATAAACCTCATGAACAGTACTGTTGAATTAGAAATAACCAAAGCCAAAACAGTACATGATGTACAATCTTACTTATATGTGTTTGTATATCAGGGATAGTTTTATATATTAAAAAGAGGCAGGACTGAGGTGGATATGGACCTACAGGATGAAGGGGCCTATGTTTTATGATAAAGCACGTGCCCTTGACATCCCCGGACTGTGCAGGATCTGATAGATTGTGAAGGTCTCTAGCTCTAGGTTACTCCAGTGAAGATATATTTAAGTAAAGAAAATCCCACTTCCAAAAGAAGCCTTTATCAAGAGTGGTGAGACAGAGTTCACAAGAACAAGATATGTCAAGCTTAAACCATCTTTATTTCATGACAGCTTATTAGGCCAGGAGAGCAGGGAACTGCATATATCTGGACATCGGCAAAGCATGTGACATTTTCTCTTATGATGTTTCTATGAAAAGCTGTAGACACATGTTCTGGATATGAGTTCAATTAGGTAGAATTTACATGGTTGACTGCACACAGAAAAGGAGTCTCTGTCCTGCTTAATATTGTCAATCACTGCAGTCAAGTTCTTGAAGTAATGATAATCAAAATTACAGATGACACAAAAGTGGAAAGAATAAATTTGCTGGATAACAGAATCTGGATTCAAAAAGATGTCAATAGGCTAGAATGGTGATCCACATCTAACGAGGAAAAATTCGATAGGAAACATTTAAAGACTTTGCATACGTGCTCCCAAATTACAATGCCCATAGCTACTTAGTTGAAAATACCACGTTAATCTGTGCATTTAATATGTGCTAGGCATAACAGTGAGTATCTGACTCATATTATCTTATTTGTCTTTTTTAACCACACTGTTAGGTGGGTGAATTTTCCTCGATTATGCAATTGTAAAAGTTCAGAAGTTAACTTACTTTTAGTAGGCCAGAATTGGTGTATTTAATTACTCTGTAACACTTGAAGTACATGCATAAAGGAATGGAGAAGCTCGTGATTTAAGGATTGCACCTTTAGAGTGGATTAGAAATTTGGACTTAGGAAACTCAATATATGAATAACAAAATGTGGGCAAAAATAGTTAATAGGAACTATATATAGTATAATATATAACATATATAATAGTTAATTCCTTATAAGTACAGTCTCTAGTATTCCAAAAATAAAAAGTCCTGCTCATACATGAAGAGACCTAGAGCATTGGATTCAGATCTGAACACCATAATTTTAAATGAATATGGATAAACTAGAGCCAATTCAAAATACTCACTGTTGTGAGAATGTTTAATATTATGTTGAAAGAGGAAAAAGAAAACAAGACTTATTTTTATATGTGAAGAAAAGATTTATAAGGTCTCTTACATCTATAAATATTAGAATTTTCTAGTACAAATCCTAGAGAAAGACAAATCAGACTCGTAAAAGGGGAACATAGGACACTGAGTAGAAGTTACTTTGGTGGTTTATTTCTATACAAAAAGACATATTTAGTAAATTTACTATATATATAGTGTTATGGTTATTAATTATCTTATTTAACATAAGTTATAGTTATAGGTGGCTTGACTAATAGAAAAAAAATATTGACCAATATAAACAAAATCTACTTTCTTTCATGTAACACTGAACTTTAGCTCTTTTGCAAGTGTGAAGTTTTTCTTATTAGAGTCCTAGCTTAATTTTTGTAGCATTTGGTAATTTTTATAGTCTATCTTATGTATGTATGTATTGATCTATCTATCTATCTGTAGAGACTGGTTAGACTTCATGAGACATTTAAACTATCTTATATTGAGCACACTGTCAATTAAAGTGGATAAAGCTCTAAGTGGTTTTAATTTTTAAGGCTTTAGACTTAAAATTTAAAGACAAGGTATATATGCAGTAGCAAAATAAAATTTTAAAGATTGTGCAAATTAGTACCATCTTTTGGCTGAGAAATTTCATTTCAATGTTTCATAGCTTAGTATCGATTTTTACAAAAATGATTTTTTTCTCATAGAAATACACTCGCAATTTATTTCTCTTGATTATGAAGAAAGTTTTCATTTATACTCTTTATAAAGATGATCTGTAGTTAGAACATTTTATGTTGCTTCTTTTGCTTAGAAACATGTTGTGATTGTGGCTGGAACTGAAAAGGGAAACAAAGATGTGAAATGAATTCACTTTCCATATTACCCAATTAGAGACTTTTTATGACAACTCTTCACCCTAGCTTTTTGGTTTTGTCTCACACAGTTTTCTGGAATATTTTAGAAGGTACTGTAGGATAATAGTAATATCACATGTCAATATGCTCATTAAATTGAAGTAGTTGTGCTCTTTGTAGAATAATTGTAAGATGATTAAACTTCATCTATTTGCATTTAGATTTTGTGTTATAGCTGAAAAGGTATTGAGAATGAAAGACAAATCAGATAGTTCAGATATAATACTCCATTTCCTCTAGGTTGTTATGACTAGTAATCAATATTGTCATTTATATGTTGGCTTATATAACCAAGTTACTAGCAGTACACAAAACTAAAAGATCAGAACGAGGACAAAAAAAAATTATAAAATATTGCCTTAAACAAAAAGTCTAAAAAGATTATGAACAATGAAAATTAAAATCATATATATATAATCTTTCAAATCAAGACATAAATAGTATTATAGGTCATCTGCTATAATCTGTAGATAGTGAGATCTTGCTGAAACAAAAAATTAAATTAAATATGGATTAATTTAAAATCTATCAATAAACTCTAAAATATCATATACACATAAGCTATCTTTTAGATGTCTAGTTTAACAGGGATTCAAATTGAAATATAGACTTCATTGAGTTATTAAACTAGATTTTAAACATTTTTTTCAATTGTGTGAGTCTATGATTCCATGATATATGGCTTTTACTTAATGTTTAATACAACAGGCTTATTTCATAGAATCTAATGTCAAAACAAGCAAGGCGATCTTGTATAACTGAGACTCTGTACCTGTTGAACAGCAAGAGGAAAACATTCTAGAGATCTGCCGTACAACATTGTGTTTTTAGTTAACAATAGTTTACTGCACACTTAAATTTTTTTTAAGAGGGTAGGTATCATGGCATGTGTTTTTTACTACAATTTTTTAAAAAGTGAGGCAACAATGTTGATCTGCTTTGAATGGCCAAACATGTATGAGATCTGTGTTTATTAAAGAAATCTACATTTTTAGAGAGAAATTGATAGATCATGATGAATCCAGTGAAGTTGCCAGAATGCATAGAGAATTTTGAAACTATTTCTTTTGCAGAAAGGTTAAAGACATAAAGATATTTTTCCCAAGAAAGAGAAAGCCTGGTCCTGTGTTTGTGTGTATGTGTGCAGATGAGTTTGTCTGAATGTGTGTTTCAATGGCATGCAAGTGTGCAAGGACATTAGGCATTTTCAGTTGTTATTAAAAGAGCATTAAACACATTCAGGGATTTTTCCCTGAGGATCTTTTTGGAGAAACAGCTGGGAGGAATAGGAGTCACAGCAGCTCAATTAATAAAATCATTTCTTCACAGCACAAGAAAGAATTATGAAGCAAGAAGACATGTCTTTAAATAAACTGACTTCTTTTAAAAACATAATGGGGATTCACCCATCTTAATATCAAGGTGTTTTATTAGCCATATAGATAAGGGTGATAAGGTAATCGAAAGTCAGATCTGTACATCAATTCAGGATCCTTAAAGATTACATATTCAGGGAAAGTAGACCTACAAAAAACAAAACAAAACACTCATCAAAGAAAACTAGGAAGCTCGCCTGCCTCTGATTTGCCTCTGAATGAACCTAAAAAAATCAGAACTCAAAAGCACAGGACAGTCTCCCACATGTGTTAGGTTCAATTTTATTATTTCTCCAGACTCTAATAAATCTCAGTTGAGAAATTCACACGAAATGTGATTCCTGGTTGCAAATGCCCATGTGACATCTGGGAAGAGACAATTTAGTACTACTCTTATTATCATTCAAGAATAACAAAATGTGGTATATGTATACTATGGAATTCTACTGTGGATGGAACTGGAGACCATTCTCCTAAGTGAAGTATCTGAAGAATGGAAAAACAAACACCGCATGTACTTGCTATTAAATTGGAACTAACCGATGAGCACACATGTGCACAGAAGGTAGTAAAACTCAGTGGAAATCAAGCAGGGGGACGGGGAGGAGCAGACGGGTGAAAACCTACCTAACAGATACAATGGACACTATCTGGGTGATGGGCACACTTATAACACTGTCTCTAGCATAACGAAATTGATACATCTAACCAAAAACGTTTGTCCCCCGTAATATTTTGAAATAGGGTTAGTACAAATACATACGTGTGATGGGCTTGTACAGTGTCAACTTAGCTAAGCTGGAACTATGTTTCTCAGAATTTCCTTTCCTTAGTAGATACATTTTGCATACGAATTGGAAAGTCAAAGTGGAAAATATGCTTTTCATACTTGAAAGCACAATGCAAGACATCAGTTTCTGTTGCACCTCATGCAAGTTGTCACTGATCTGCTGACACACTCTGGTAGTATTAGGCAGAAGCTGGGCCCACAAATCTTCCAACTCCCACTTGGTTTGCTTCAGTTTCTCCAGCTTCCGTTTGGCTCCTAATTGCATCTGGAAAGAGGGCACCAGCTTGTCCTGCAAGTCACTGCAGTATTCAAGTTGGAGGTTTGGAAGCAGTGAAATACTAATGTGCATTAAAGCTTGATCTCATGGGTTCCAGTTTGTCCTTGCTTTCTTTCACTTCGTGTCTATCTTTTTGTACTGACTGTCTGCCCTGTCGACATCAGGATCAGCACTAGATGCAGAGATGACAGTCATATGTAATCCATTTAACTTGCTCCCACAATTACTGAAGGTCAAATTCCTATAACAAATTTTCAGACTTATATCACTCCTAGGAGTTCTTCATCTCTAATTGAATCCTGACTGATACAACATGTAAATTTCTTAATAAAGCTCCTGGTACATACATTTTTTAAAACAAATATGTTCTTCATTACTGCTTAATATACTTACAATAAAAATACATAGACGAAGCCCACCTGGTCATGATGAATTATTTTTTTTGATGTGCAGTTGAATTTGGTTTGCTAAAATTTTATTGAGAATTTTTGCATCTATATTCACAAGTGATATTGGTTTGTAGTTTTCTTTTTTTGTTGTGTCCTTTCCTGGCTTTGATGTCAAGGTAATATTGGCTTTGTAGAATGAGTTGGGGAAGATTCCATCCTTCTCAGTGTTACAGAATAATTTCTGCAATATAGATAGCAGTTCTTTGTAGGTTTACTAAAATTTGGATGTTAATCCGTCTGGTCCGAGATGTTTTTTTCTTAGAAGAATTTTTACTGCTTCTTCAATTTTGGTGCTTGTATTGGTCTATTCAGGAATTCTATTTCTTCCTGATCGACCCTAGGGAGATTGTGTGTTTCTAAGAATTTTTCCATTTCTTCCACATTTTCAAGTTTTTGGGCATAGAGATTTTTAAAGTATTCAAAGATGATGTTTTGTATTTCCATGATATCAGTTGTGACTTTTCCTTTTTCATTTCTAATTGAGCATGTTAAGTCATTTCCTTTCGGCTTCTGGTCAATCTAGCAAGAGGCCTGTAAATTTTGTTTATCTTCTCAAAAAGAACCGACTTTTCATTTCCTTACTCTTTTATATAGTTCTTTTATTCTCTATTTCATTTAGTTCTGCTTTGATCTTGGTTATTTCTTTTCTTCTGCTGGGTTTTGGATTGATTTGCTCTTCCTTTTCCAGTTCCTTGAGATGATTCATTAGTTTGTTGATTTTTGACCTTTCTGTATTTTGGATGTGGGCATTTAGGCCTATGAGTTTTCGCTCAAGACTACTTTTGCTGTATCCCACAGATTTTGATAACTTGTGTCCCCATTATCATTTAGTTCAAAGAATCTTTTGATTTCCATCTGCATCTCCCCCAGAGATGCAAAGATGGTTCAACACAAATGAGTAGCTTTCATATATGCCAATAACAGTCAAGCCAAGAATCAAATCGAAGATACAACACCTTTCACAATAGCATCAGATAAAATGAAATATTTAGGAATATATTTAACTAAAAAGGTGAGAGACCTATATAGGGAGAACTATAAAACACTGAGAACAGAAATTGCAGAGGATATAAACAGATGGAAAACCATACCATGTTCATGGATCAGCAGAATCAACATTGTTAAAAAGGTTTATACTACCCAAAGTGATCTACAGATTCAATACAATCCCTATTAAAATCCCAATATCATTTTTCACAGATCTAGAAAAAATAATTCTATGCTTTGTATGGAACCAAAGAAGACCTCTTATAGCCAAAGCAACCTTAAGCAATAAGAAGAAATTGGGAGGCATCACTTTATCAGACTTCAAGCTATCCTCCAAGGCTATAGTAACCAAGACAGCATGGTATTGGCATAGAAACAGAGACATAGATCTATGGAGCATAATAGAGAACTTAGATATAAAACTATCCTCATATTTCCATGTGATCTTTTACAAAGCAGACAAAAACATACACTGGGGAAAAGAGTCACTATTCAATAAATGGTGCTAGGAAAACTGGATAGCCACATGTAGAAGACTAAAACAGGATCCTCACCTCTCACCTGTCACAAAAATCAACTCACACTGAATAACATACTTAAAGCTAAGACATGAAGCCATAGGAATTCTAGGAGAAAATGTTGGAAAAACTATTATAGACATTGGCCTAGGCAAAGAATTTATGAAGAAGACCCCAAAAGAATCACAGCAACAACAAAAATAAAAAAAATAGGACCTGATCAAATTAAAAATCTTCTGCACAGCCAAGGAAACTATTGTTAGAGTGAGCAGACTACCTACAAAATGGGAGAAAATATTTGCATACTACACATCTAATAAAGGGATGATAACTAGAATTGGTATAAAACTCAGAAAAATTAACAAGAATAAATGAAACAATCCCATTAAAAAGTCAGGAAAGGACATGAACAGAAACTTTTCAAAAGAATACATAAGACAGGTCAATGAACATATGAAAAAATGCTCAACATTTCTAATCATCAGGGAAATGCAAATCAAAAGCACAAAAAAATATCACTTAACTTCAGTGAGAATGGTTTTTATCAAAAAGTCCCAAAACAACAAATGTTGACATGGATGCAGAGAGATAGGAACACTCATACACTGATGGTGGGACTGCAAATTAGTACAACCTCTATGGAAAGTAATAATGTAGATACCTCAAAGAACTAAAAATAGAACTATCCTTTGATCCAGCAATCCAACTACTAGGCATCTACCCAAAGGAAAAAAGTCATTCTATAATAAAGACATCCGCACTCAAACGTTCGTAGCAGCACTATTCACAATTGCAAATATGTGGAAACAACCCAAGTGCCCATCAATCCATGAGTGGATTAATAAAATGTGGTAAATGTATACCATGGAGTTCTACTCAGCCACAAAAAACAATGGTGAATTAGCACCTCTTGTATTATTCTGGATGGAGCTGGAGCCCATCCTTCTAAGTGAAGTATCACAAGAATGGAGAAACAGCACCACATGTACTCACCATTAAATTAGTACTAATTGATCAGCACTTATGTGCACATATGGAAGTTACATTCATTGGGTGTCAGGCAGGTGGGAGGGGGTAGAAGGGAATGGGTAAATTCACACCTAGTGGGTGTGGTGTGCACTTTCTGAGGGATGGACACATTTGCAGCTCTTAAAGGCAATATATGTAACCAAAGTGTTTGTACCCCCTAATATTCTGAAATAAAAAAATACATAGATGAAATAGTCATTGAGGCATTTGGCTTTTGTTTTGTTTCTAAATCTACAATCTATGGATTCATGATAAGATGTGCTGACATTCTGCAGTTTTTAAGATGGTGATATCCTTCATTGAGGCAAACACATATTGAAAATATAGAAGATAATCAATGAATACTTGTGGATCAATAAACTGAATAACTGATTCTTGCTTGTTTCAATGAGAACACTCCTTTTTCAGGAGGCAATGAAAATATCTGAAGGATTAAAAGAAAGATTTGCCCTAATTTTTAAGGCAAAGAACAAAATTTTTCCTCTCCTAATTTGCTTTTGAAATAAGCCACAAAACTAATGAAAGCTATTTCACATATACAGCAGTTACAAATCTTAATGTACAACATCAAGGGTGTAATCAGTAAAATTTTACTATTTTATGACCCAACTTTATTCACATTACATATATGAAAGATAGCAGAAATTTGATCTTTTTTTCTCTTGGTCTTTGATTTTATTTTTTTTTAATTTATTTTATTTTTTTAATTTATATATTCTTTTTTCTTTTTTTTCCTTTTTTTTTATTCCAGGGTATTGTGAAGGTACAAACATTATAATTACACTTTATGTCTTTGCCTCATCCAAGTGCAGGTTAAAGGCATGCCCTTCCCTCCCTTCAGTGCTCCCCGTGTCCTTTAGTTGTAGATTTGCCCCCGTCTATCTCCTAATCCCTAGAGAGTGTTTCTGCCATGTGATCACCCTAGTGTTGATCAGTTAGTACCAATTTGATGGCGAGAACAAGTGGAGCCCGCTCTTCTGCTCTTGTGGTGCCTCACTTTGGATAATGGGCTTAAGTTTAATCCAGGAAAGTATAAGAGTTGCTAGCTCACTGTCGTTTCTTATGATTGAGTAATATTCCATTGTAAACATATACCAAATTTTAATAATTCACTCATGGATTGACAGGCACTTGGGTTGTTTCCACATCCTTGCAATAGTGAATTGTGCTGCCATAAACATTTGGGTGCAGGTGTCTTTATCGTAGAATGTTTTGTGCTCTTTCGGGTAGATGCCTAATAGTGCTATTGCTGGATCGAATGGTATTTCTATTTTTAGGTCTCTGAGGTATCTCCAAATTCTTTTCCACAGAGGTTGCACTAATTTGCAGTCCCACCAGCAGTGTAAGAGTGTTCCTGACTCTCCACATCCTCGCCAGCGTTTGTTGTTTTGGGATTTTTTTGATAGAGGCCAATCTCACTGGGGTTAGGTGATATCTCATTGTGGTTTTGATTTGCATTTCTCTAATGATTAGAGATGTTGAGCATTTTTTTATAT
>CAUYSK010032860.1:0-10304 GCA_963575035.1 Avahi laniger | reverse complement strand
ACCTAAAGTTACTGTGACTTCTAATTCCTCAGGCATGATTGACTAGAGACTCCACACACTGCTTTGTTTCCCAAAGGTTGGCAAAATTCTGAAGTGCCCAGTATCTGCCAGCTTCCTCTCAGGGAATGCATGTGTTTCCCTATGTAACTCTATTGCAACTAAAAGCTTACCCTCTTCCAACTAAATGACTTCTTGTGTCTTAGTTGCGCCTGCCTGGAGACTGGACACAGTGCTTTGTTTGTCTAAGTTGTGCAAACCTTTAAATTCCCCAATGACTAGCAGTTGTCTACTCGAGAATGCAAGTGTTTCTCCTGCAATTCCATTCGACCTTAAGTTACCATGACTTCTAATTCCTCAGTCCTGTTTGACTAGAGACTCCACACACTGTTTGTTTTCCAAAGGTATGCAAACCTCTGAAGTCCCCAGCATCTCCTGGCTTCCTCTGAGGGAATGTATGTGTTTCTCTATGTAACTGTATTGCAATTAAAAGCTTACCCTCTTCCAACTAAATGACTTCTTGTGTCTTAGTTGCGTCTGCCCGGAGACTGGACACACTGCTTTGTTTGTCTAACTTGTGCAAACCTTTAAATTGCGCTATGTCTAGCAGTTGTCTCCTCGAGAATGCAAGTGTTTCTCTACGCAACTCAATTTGACCAAAAGTTACCCTGACATCTAATTCCTCAGGCCTGTTTGACTAGAGACACCACACACTGCTTTGTTTCCCAAAGGCACGCAAACCTCTGAAGTGTCCAGTATCTGCCAGCTTACTCTGAGTGAATGCTTGTGTTTCTCTATGTAACTCTTTTGGAACTAAAAGCTAACCCACTTCCAAAGAAATGACTTCTTGTTTATTAGGCGCGTCTGCCCGGAGACTGCACACACTGCTTTGTGTGTCTAAGTTGTGCAAACATTTGAATTATCCAATGTCTAGCAGTTGTCTCCTGGAGAATGCATGTGTTTCTCTATGCAACTCCATTCGACCTAAAGTTACCATGACTTCTAATTCCTCAGGCCTGTTTGACTAGAGACACTCCACACACTGCTTTGTTTCCCAAAGAAATGCAAATCCCTGAAGTGCCTAGTATCTGCCAGCTTCCTCTGAGGAAATGCATGTGTTTCTCTATGTAACTCTATTGGAACTAAAAGCTTACCCTCTTCCAACAAAATGACTTCTTGTTTCTTAGGCGCGTCTGCCCGGACACTGCACACACTGCTTTGTTTGTCTAAGTTGTGCAAACCGTTAAATTTCCCAATGTCTAGCAGTTGTCTCCTGGAGAATGTATGTGTTTCTCTATGCAACTCCATTCGACCTAAAGGTACCATGACTTCTAATTCCTCAGGCCTGTTTGACTAGAGAAACTCCACACACTGCTTTGTTTCCCAAAGGTATGTAAACCCCTTAAGTGCCTTGTAACTGTCAGCTTCCTCTTAGGGAATGCATGTGTTTCTCTATGTAACTCTATTGGAACTAAAAGCTTAGACTCTTGCAACGAAATGCCTTCCTGTTTCTTAGGCACGTCTTTGGGAGACTGCACACACTGATTTGTTTGTCTAAGTTGTACAAACCTTTAAATTCCCCAATGCCTAGCTGTTGTCTCCTGGAGAATGCATGTGTTTCTCTAAGGAACTCCATTCACAGGATAGCACAACTTTGGGAAAGAAAGCAGTCAAAAGAGTATGTATTCAAACATCCATAAGAAAGCAGAATTCTCTTCATTATAAGTTTCTCCCCTATATACCCAAAGCAGCTCCAGATACAAACGCGCACATTCTCTCAGAGAAAGCAGCTAGACTTGCCCCAATACACACAATAGCACAACTTTGGAAAGAAAGCAGTGGGTAGAGTCTGTACACAAACACCCATAGGAAAGCAGAATTCTCTTCATTATAAGTATCTCCACTATACACCCAAAGCAGCTCCGAGACATACGCACACATTCTCTCAGAGAAAGCAGCTATACTTGGCCCAATTTACACAATAGCACAACTTTGGGAAAGAATGCAGTGGGTAGAGTCTTTACCCAAACACCCATAAGAAACCAGAATTCTCTTCATTATAAGTTTCTTCTCTATGGGCCCAAAGCTGCTCCAGAGATAAACACGCACATTCTCTGAGACAAAGCAGCTAGACTTGCCCGAGTTGACAGGATAGCACAACTTTGGGAAAGAAAGCAGTAGTAAGAGTATGTATTCAAGCACCCATAAGAAAGCAGAATTCTCTTCATTATACTTTTCTCCCCCATACACCCAAATCAGCTCCAGAGACAGACACGCACATTCTCTGAGAGAAAGCAGCTAGACTTGCCCCAATTAACACAATAGCACAACTTTGGGAAAGAAAGCAGTGGGTAGAGTCTGTACTCAAACACTCATAAGAAAGCAGCATTCTCTTCATTAAAAGTTTCTCTCCTATGGGCCCAAAGCTGCTCAAGAGACAAACGAGCACATTCTCTCAGAGAAAGAAGCTAGACTTGCCCCAATTTACAGGATAGCACAACTTTGGGAAAGAAAGCAGTGGTAAGAGTATGTATTCAACACCCATAAGAAAGAGGACTTCTTTTCATTATAAGTTTCTCCCCTATACACCCAGAGCAGATCCAGAGACAAATGGGCACATTCTGTCAGAGAAAGCAGCTAGTCTTGCCCCAATTTACACAATAGCATAACTTTAGTAAAGAAAGCAGTGGGTAGATTCTGTACGGAAACACCCATAAGAAAGCAGAATTCACTTGATTATAAGTTTCTCCCCTATACACCAAAAGCAACTCCAGAGACAAACGTGCACATTCATTAATAGAAAGCAGCTAAACTTGCAGCAATTTACTCAATAGCAAAACTTTGGGGAAGAAACCAATGGGTAGAGTCTGTACACAAACACCCATAAGAAAGCAGAATTCTCTTCATTATAAGTTTCACCCCTATGGACCCAAAGCTGCTCCAGAGACAAACACGCACATTCTCTCAGAGAAACCAGCTAGACTTGCCAAAATTGACAGGACAGCACAACTTTGCTAAAGAAAGCAGTGGGAAGAGTATGTATTCAAACACCTATAAGAAAGCAGAATTCTCTTCATTATAAATTTCTCCCCTATGCACGAAAAGCAGCTTCAGAGACAAACACGCACATTCTCTCAGAGAAAGCAGCTAGACTTGCCCCAATTTACACAATAGCACAAATTTGAAAAAGAAAGCAGTGGGTAGAGTCTGTACCCAAAAACCGATAAGAAAGCAGAATTCTCTTCATTATAAGTTTCTCCCCTATGGGCCCAATGCTGATCCAGAGAAAAACGTCACATTCTCTCAGAGAAACCAGCTAGACTTGCCCCAATTGACAGGATAGCACAACTTTGGGGAAGAAATCAGTGGGAAGAGTATGTATTCAAACATCCATAAAGCAGAATTCTGTGCATTATAATTTTTCGCCCTATAGGGCCAAAGCTGCTGCAGAGACAAACACGCACATTCTCTCACAGAAAGCAGCTAGACTTGCCCCAATTTACAGGATAGCACAACTTTGGGAAAAAAAGCAGTGGGCAGAGTCTATCCTCAAACACCCATGAGAAAGCAGAATTCTTGCATTATAAATTTTTTCTGTATAGGTCTTAAGCTGCTAGGGAGACAAAAGAGCACATTATCTGAGAGAGAGTAGCTAGACTTGCCTCAATTTACAGAATAGCACAACTTTGGGAAAGAAAGCTGTGGGCAAAGTGTGTCCTGAAACTGTCATAAGAAAGCAGAATTCTTTGCATTATAAGTTCTCCCCTATAGGGATAAAGCTGCTTCAGAGACAAACGTGCAAATTCTCTCCCAGAAAGCAGCTGAATTGCCCCAATTTTCAGAATAGCACAACTTTGGGAAAGAAAGCAGTGGGCAAAGTGTGTACTCAAACAGCCATAAGAAAGCAGAATTCATTGCATTATAAGTTTTTCGCCTATAGGGCCAAAGCTGCTGCAGAGACAAACGCGCACATTCTCTCACAGAAAGCAGCTAGACTTGCCTGAATTTACAGGAGAGCACAACGTTGGGAAAGAAAGATGTGGGAAAACTGTGTTCTCAAACAGCCATAAGAAAGCAGAATTTTTGCATTATAAGATTTCCCCCTATAGGGCCAAAGCTGCTACAGAGACAAATGCGCACATTCTATCACAGAAAGCAGCTAGACTTGCCTCAATTTACAGGATAGCACAACTTTGGGAAAGAAAGCAGTAGGCAGAGTCTGTCCTCAAACACCCATAAGAAAGCAGAATTCTTTGCATTATAAGTTTTTCCTCTATAGGTCCAAAGATGCTACAGAGACAAAGGAGCACATTCTCTCAGGGAAAGCAGCTAGACTTGGCCCAATTTACAAGATAGCACAACTTTGGGAAAGAAAGCCGTGGGCAAAGTGTGTACTCAAAGAGCCATAAGAAAGCAGAATTCTTTGAATTACAAATTTTGCCCCTATAGGGCCAAAGCTGCTGCAGAAACAAATGCGCACATTCTGTCACAGAAAGCAGCTAGACTTGCCCCAATTTGCAAGATAGCACAACTTTGGGAAAGAAAGCAGTGGGCAAAGTGTGTACTCAAACACCCATAAGAAAGCAGAATTCTGTGCATTATAAGATTTTGCCCTATAGGGCCAAAGCTGCTGCAGAGACAAACGCCCACATTCTCTCACAGAAGGCAGCTAGACTTGCCCCAATTTACAGGATGGAACAACTTTGGGAAAGAAAGCAGTGGGCAAAGTGTGTACTGAAACAGATTTAAGAAAGCAGAATTTTTGCATTATAAGTTTTCCCGCTATAGGGCCAAAGGTGCTGAAGAGACAAAAGTACACATTCTCTCACAGAAACCAGCTAGAGTTGTCCAAATTTACAGGATAGCACAACTTTGGGAATGAAAGCAGTAGGCTGAGTCTGTCCTCAAACACCCATAAGAAAGCAGAACTCTTTGCATTATAAGTTTTCCCCCTATAATAGGGCCAAAGCTGCTGCAGAGACAAATGCGCCCATTCTCTCACACAAAGCAGCTAGACTTGCCCCAGTTTACAGGCTAGCACAACTTTGGGGAGGCAAGCTGTGGGCAAGGTGTGTCCTCAAACAGCCGTAAGAAAGCAAAATTCTCTGCATTATAAGTGTTCCCCCTATAGGGCCCACGTGGCTGCCGAGACAAACGCGCCCATTCTCTCACAGAAAGCAGCTAGACTTGCCCCAATTTACAGGACAGCAAAACTTTGGGGAAGAAAGCAGTGGGCAAAGTGTGTCCTCAAACAGCCATTAGAAAGCAGAATTCTTTGATTTATAATTTTTCGCCCTATAGACCCAAAGCTACAGCAGAGACAAACGCGCACATTCTCTCAGAGAAAGCTGCTAGACTTGCCCCATTTACAGTATTGCACAACTTTGGGAAAGCAAGCAGTGGGCAATGTCTGTCCTAAAAATCCATTAAGAAAGAAGAATTCTTTGCATTATAAGTTTTCCCCTCTAGGGCCAAAGCTTCTGCAGAGACAAACGCGCACATTCTCTCACAGAAAGCAGCTAGACTTGCCCCAATTTACAGGACACCACAACTTTGGGAAAGCAAGCAGTGAGCAAAGTGTGTCCTCAAACAGCCATAAGAAAGCAGAATTCTTTGCATTATAAGTTTTATAGGGCCAAAGCTGCCGCAGAGACAAACGCGCACATTCTATCACAGAAAGCAGCTAGACTTGCCCAAATATATAGTATTGTTCAACTTTGGGAAAGCAAGAAGTGGGCAGAGTGTGTCCTCAAAAAGCCATTAGAAAGGAGAATTCTTTGACTTATACATTTTCGCCCTATGGTGCCCAAGCTGCTGCAGAGACAAACGCACACAGTCTCTCACAGAAAGCAGCTAGACTTGCCCTAATTTACAGGATAGCACAACTTTGGGAAAGGAAGCTGTGGGAAAAGTGTATCCTAAAACTCCCATAAGAAAGAAGAATTCTTTGCATTATAAGTTTTCCCCTCTAGGGCCAAAGCTGTCGCAGAGACAAACACGCAAATTCTATCACAGAAAGCAGCTAGACTTACCCCAATTTACAGGATACCACAACTTTGGAAAAGCAAGTAGTGGGAAAAGTGTGTCCTCAAAGAGCGATTAGAAAGCAGAATTCTTTGTTTTATGAGTTTTGTCGCTATAGGGCCAAAGCTGCCGCAGAGACAAACGCACAAATTCTATCACAGAAAGCAACTAGACTTTCCACAATTTACAGGATAGCACAACTTTGGGAAAGTAAGGAGTGTGCTGAGTGTGTCCTAAAACAGCCATAAGGAAGGAGAATTCTTTGCATTATAAGTTTTCCCCCTATAGGGCCCTAGCTCCTGCAGAGACAGTCGCTCACATTCTCTCACAGAAAGCAGCTAGACTTGCCCCAATTTACATGATAGCACAACTTTGGGAAAGCAAGCAGGCGACAAAGTGTGTCCTCAAACAGCCATAAGAAAGAAGAATTCTTTGCATTATGGTTTTCACCCTATAGGGCTGAAGCTGCTGCAGAGACAAATGGGAACATTCTCTCACAGAAAGCAGCTAAACTTGCCCCAGTTTACTGGCTAGCACAACTTTGGGGAGGCAAGCCCTGGGAAAAGTGTGTACTCCAACAGCCATAAGAAAGCAGAATTCTCTGCATTATAAGTTTTCCCCCTATAGGGCCCAAGCGGCTGCCGAGACAAACAGGCTCATTCTCTCACATAAAGGAGCTAGACTTGCCCCAGTTACTCCTAGCACAACTTTGGGGAGACAAGCCCTGGGAAAAGTGTGTCCTCAAACAGCCATACGAGAGCAGAATTCTCTACATTATAAGAGTTCCCCCTATAGCGCCCAAGCAGCTTCCGAGACAAACAGGCTCATTTCCTAACAGAAAGCAGCCACACTTGCCCCAGTTTACTGGCTAGCACAACTTTGAGGAGGCAAACCCTGGGAAAAGTGTGTCCCCAAATAGCCGTAAGAAGGCAGAATTCTCTGATTATAATTTTCCCGCTATAGCGCCCAAGCGGCTGCCGAGACAAACAGGTTCATTCCCTCACAGAAAGCAGCTAGACTTGCCCGAGTTTATTGGCTAGCACAATATTGGGGATGCAAGCCCTGGGAAAAGTGTGTCCTCAAACAGCCGTAAGAAAGCAGAATTCTCTGCATTCTAAGTTTTCCCCCTATAGGGCCCAAGCGGCTGCCGAGACAAACAGGCTCATTCTCTCACAGAAAGCAGCTAGACTTGCCCCAGTTTACTGGCTAGCACAAATTTGGGGAGGCCAGCGCTAGGAAAAGTGTGTCCTCAAACAGGCATAAGAAGTGAGCATTCTCTGCAGTATAAGTTTTCCCCCTATAGGGCCCAAGCGGCTGTCGAGACAAACAGACTCATTCCCTCACGGAAAGGAACTAGACCTACCCCAGTTTACTGGCTAGCACAACTTTGGGGAGACAACTCCCGGGAAAAGTGTGTCCTGACAAGCCGTAAGACAGCAGAATTCTCTGCATTATAAGTTTTCCCCCTATAGGGCTCAAGTGGCTGCTGAGACAAACAGGCTCATTCTCTCACAAGAAGCAGATAGACTTGCCCGAGTTTACTGGCTAGCACAACATTGGGGAGGCCAGCTCTAGAAAAAGTGTGTCCTCAAACAGGCGAAAGAAGTCAGCATTCTCTGCATTATAAGTTTTCTCCCTATAGGGCCGAAGCGGCTCCCGAGGCAAACAGACTCATTCTTTCATAGAAAGGAGCTATAGTTGCCCCACTTTACTGGCTAGCACAACTTTGGGGAGGCAAGCCCTGGGAAAAGTGTGTCTTCAATCAGCCGTAAGAAAGCAGAATTCTCTGCATTATAAGTTTTCCCCCTATAAGGCCCAAACGGCTCCCAAGACAAACAGGCTCATTCCCTCACAGAAAGCAGTTAGACTTGCCCCAGTTTACTGGCTAGCACAACTGTGGGGACGCAAGACCCGGAAAAGTGTGTCCTCCAACAGCCGTAAGAAAGCAGAATTCTCTGCATTGTAAGTTTTCCCCCTATAAGACCCAAGCGTCTGCCGAGACAAACAGGCTCATTCCCTCACAGAAAGCAGCTAGACTTGCCCCAGTTTACTGGCTAGCACAGCTCTGGGGAGGCAAGCCCTGGGAAAAGTGTGTCCTCAAACAGCCGTAAGAAGCCAGAATTCTCTGCATTGTAAGTTTTCCCGCTATTGGGTCCAAGCGGCTGCTGAGACAAACGGGTTCATTCCCTCACAGAAAGCAGACAGACTTTCCCCAGTTTACTTTCCAGCACAACTTTGGGGAGGCAAGCCCTGGAAAAACTGTGTCCTCAAACAGCCATAAGAAGGCAGAATTCTCTGCATTATAAGTTTTACCCCTATTGGGCCCATGTGGCTGCAGAGACAAACAGGCTGATTCTCTCACAGAAAGGAGCTAGACTTGCCCCAGTTTACTGACTAGCACAACTTTGGGGAGGCAAGCGCTGGGAAAATTGTGTCCTCAAACAGCCGTAAGATAGCAGAATTCTCTGCATTATAAGTTTTCCCCTTATAGGGCCCAAACGGTTGCAGACACAAATAGGCTTATTCTTTCACAAAGAACAGCTAGACTTGCCCCAGTTTACTGGCTAGCACAACTGTGGGGACGCAAGACCTGGGAAAACTGTGTCCGGAAACAGCCGTAAGAAGGCAGAATTCTCTGCATTATAAATTTTCCCCCTATAGGGCCCAAGCGACTGTCGAGACATACAGGCTCATTACCTCAGAGAAAGCAGCTATAACTGCCCCAGTTTACGGGCTAGCATAACTTTGGGAAGACCACCCCAGGGAAAAGTGTGTACTCAAACAGCCGTAACAAATCAGAATTCTCTGCATTATAAGTTTTCCCCCTCTAGGGCCCAAACGGCTGCCGAGACAAACAGGCTCATTCTCTCACAGAAAGCAGCTAGACTTGCCCCAGTTTACTGGCTAGCACAACTTTGGGGAGGCAAGCCTTGGGAAAAGTGTGTCCTCAAAGAGCCGTAAAAAGGCAGAATTCTCTGCATTATAATTTTCCCGCTATAGCGCCCATGCGGCTGCCGAGACAAACAGGTTCATTCCCTCACAAAAAGCAGCTAGACTTGCCCCAGTTTATTGGCTGGCACAATTTTGGGGTTGCAAGCCCTAGGAAAAGTGTGTCCTCAAACACCCGTAAGAAAGCAGAATTCTCTGCATTTTAAGTTTTCCCCCTATAGGGCCCAAGAGGCTGTCGAGACTAACAGACTCATTCCCTCACAGAAAGGAGCTAGACCTGCCCCAGTTTACTGGCTAGCACAACTTTGGGGAGACATCCCCGGGAAAAGTGTGTCCTGACAAGGTGTAAGACAGCAGAATTCTCTGCATTATAAGTTTTCCCCCTATAGGGCTCAAGTGGCTGCTGAGACAAACAGGCTCATTCTCTCACAAGAAGCAGATAGACTTGTCCGAGTTTACTGGCTAGCACAACATTGGGGAGGCAAGCCCTACAAAAAGTGTGTCCTCAAACAGGCGAAAGAAGTCAGCATTCTCTGCATTATAAGTTTTCTCCCTATAGGGCACAAGCGGCTGCCAAGGCAAAGAGACTCATTCCTTCATAGAAAGGAGCTATAGTTGCCCCACTTTACTGGCTAGCACAACTTTGGGGAGGCAAGCCCTGGGAAAAGTGTGTCTTCAATCAGCCGTAAGAAAGCAGAATTCTCTGCATTATAAGTTTTCCCCCTATAGGGCCCAAGAGACTGCCGAGACAAACAGGCTCATTCTCTCACAGAAAGCAGCTAGACTTGACAAAGTTTACTGGCTAGCACAACTTTGTGGAGGCAAGACCTGGGAAAAGTGTGTCCTCAAACAGCCATAAGAAAGCAGAATTCTCTGCATTATAAGTTTTGCCCCTATAGGGCCCAAGTGGATGCCGAAACAAACAGGCTCATTCTCTCACAGAAAGCAGCTAGACTTGCCACAGTTTACAGGCTAGCACAACATTGGGGTGGAAGTCGTGGGCAAAATATGTCCTCAATCAGCCGTAAGAAAGCAGAATTGTCTGCATTTAAAATTTTCCCCCTATACAGCCCAAGCGGCTGCCAGGACAAACAGGCTCATTCTCTCACAGAAAGCAGCTAGAGTTGACCCAGTTTACTGGATAGCACATGTTTGGGGAGGCAAGCCCTGGGAAAAGTGTTTCCTAAAACAGCAGTAAGAAAGCAGAGTTCTCTGCATTATAATTTTCCCCCTATAGGGCCCAAGCAGCTCCCAAGACAAACAGGCTCATTTTCTCACAGAAAGGAGCTAGACCTGCCCCCGTTTACTGGCTACCACAACTTTTGGGAGGAAAG